>JANTPZ010029145.1:0-11767 GCA_025593235.1 Vachellia pachyceras
CCATGTGAAACATCTTGAACTGCATGTTTACTGTCAACACAAGAAGGGCAGTACCAGTTTCCTTCAGGGATCCTTGCTAGCGGAGGATTCAAGCAATATGTATGATATTCAGCATCACAGGTGTCACATAGCAAAACACTGTCATCATCCCTATCAATACCACATACTTTACAGACTCCCTCATCCCAAGGGGCCTTTGGAATTTCACTAGTCGACACAAGAAAATTTTCCACTTCTTTTCTCATCTCTGCGCTTAAGTTTCCCAATTTGGCATAATCTCCAAACCTTTGCACATAAGTTAAAACCTGCAAAAGGAAAATATCTTAATATCAAATAAAGGAGGCACATATCTGCATTCACAAATCCACACATAGATACCAACCTCACTATCATACAACTCCTCAAAATTCTCAGATAATTTATCAGCCAGCTCTACTAAATCGGCTTGATCCCCAAAAGCAATACGAACATTGTTCCACAGCTGCAAATCAAAAGTAGGAATCAACGCACTTAGCATGTCAATAGTTGCATAAATTGTAGAAGTAACGTAGAATTATTTGAATGCGTTCAGAGATAAGCATGCAATGAAGGAAAGAAAGGAAATCAAGCCTGATGAACCCCTTCCATCCATGTACCTAATAAACATGCACACACAAGTAGAATAAAAGAAATTCTATTCAACGCAACCCTTTAAAAGATATTATAAAGTGATAGAAGATCAACTTGAGCAAAAAAAGACCCATTAAGCTTTATAAAAGACAGAAATTTCAACATACAATTCAAAAATAACGGAAAACAGGAGCTATTTTGACTAATAAAAAAATGGAATGCATACGCTACAAGATATCATTAAACAATGAAGGAAAGACTAGAAAACTTTGAATGATTAAAAAAAAGTCAGAACCCGTGCAGGACTATAAAAATTCAGCAAATTTTGTATTTCTAAACTCCAATATTTTGATTGACAGAATACCTCATGCTGAGGTTCAACACTTCAATGCCAGAGATTTACAATTAAGACTGGTTTGGTCAATTAAATCAGGAATTTTTGAAAATGGACACTTTTTAACTTGACCAAGGTGGACTTGTTTTTCTCGAATCACAAATATAATACAATGGAAAGGCTGAGTTTTCTGCTGCAAGTTGGAAGTTGCACTTGACTGCTTAATATACCTAATGACAGGATAAATTTTGGATAAGAATGCACACATAAGTAAAGAAGATAACAACAAATATACGGGGGGAAAGAAAACTGGAGGAAAGCTTAGCCTAGCAACAAATTTCATAGAACAGACCTCATGAACATCCTCAAGAAAAGCTTCATGAGATCCACCATAGGCCCCAGCAGCCAGTCGTAAGTCGATAGTCCTGAAGTCAAGAGGACGAGACACCATGGCTGGAGAACCAAGAAGGCCTTCATCATCATTATCAGAAGAATTTATCAATTTTCGTCCCAGCAAATTGCAAAAAACCTTGGAATCATCTGCAGCAGAAGCACGGCGTAATACAATGCGGCATTTTTTCATGATAATATCAGAAATAGATATTACAGTCTTTTTTCTCCGTGCTTTATTGGGCTTCTGTTGCAATCCTTCACCACATACATCAGCCAACACAGAAAGAACTGCTTTCTGTTATTAAACAAAATGATAATTCAGGATCAGTTTCATACAGTTTACTCATAAAAATGTAAACCAAAATGAAGCCTGCTATTTTAATCAGATAAGCTATCATATTGGAATATAACAAAGAAAAACACCAAGCCTTAGCATCACTGAACTAGAATAGTTGTACAATTTTCTTTGCAAAAGAAAGGGCAAGGAAAACCACAAATGTCAGATAAAGGAGCAATAAAAAGGAAGAAAAGCATAAAAGCCATTCAAGAAATAAGCTCCACTGAAAGTTCTAATTGAACTATCATTCCAATTTCCCGGACCCAAAATTGAGGCTCTTAGTCAAATCTTGAACTCCATCAAAATAAATAAAAGGCTACTCTTTAACCCTATGCCAGATATCAAGAGGCAATACCTAATTGAAAATTGCCAGTAATACCAAAGATAAAATCTACAAAAACTCCTCCACCCCTTCTCATGTCAAAAAAAGCAAGGTAAATTGCACAAAACGTTTTCATAATAAATACTCCAAGACTCCAAGTACAAGAAGATTGCTTGCATATTGGGATATTGTGACAAGAGAAAAAAAATAAATAATTATGATAAATGAATGAGGATATTAAAAAGGTCTTAAATGTAACGGCCAAGAACAACTGTCACTTTTAGCACTTGATTCAATTTGAATGATGACATGACGATATCAGATATTTGCTTGTTTAGACAACAAAGTTTAGACAACAAAGTGGCACTTGATTCAATTTGAATGATGACATGACGATATCAGATATTTGCTTGTTTAGACAACAAAGTTACAGATGCCCAGACGCATGAAATTTCTTAAACTGTAATTTATGATGTCAGATACAACCAAATTTTGGATACTCTTCCTCAGGAAACAGAAATGTAATGCCAAAAACTCCCATCTCCAATAGTTAAGCTTGAAAGCACCAATGGGAAAGAGTTGCAAATAACAGTGCACATAAAGAAAACAAATTAAATGTATAATAATAAAAGTTCCATTGAATAGCACCTTCGTAGGCCCAGATGCATTGCCCTTGTACACTTCCTTACTTATTGAGTGTTGCAGTATTTTCCTAGCCCACTCTGGTGGATCCTTAAGTAAGGCATCATAGACACATTTTCTGATTCTGGTTCCCACATTTGTTGGTAGTTTTCTTACGGGTTCTAGCAGCAGTGCCCATTCTGGAATATTACCACCATTCACTGAAGTTTTCTCACAAGCATCCTTTGAATCTAACTCCTCGTCTTCAAATGTAAGCACATCACTTTCACTGCTTACAGAACCAAAAATTTTCTTCACAGCCTCCGCAAGCAACTGAAAGTCAAATGAAAACCTCTATCTTTGTAAATTTCGTCATCACTTTCTTTAATACTATAGACCTTAATACCACAAACAAGTATTACTTGGTAAAGACTACCCAATACATTCTGGCAACACTTGACCAGCGGCAGCAGGAAAAACGCAAACTTTATGTCAAAAAAAGTTTTATTTAAGATGACGATGATAAAGAAAATGTTCTAAAAGAAGCGGACACTAACTGGATAAGACTAACAAAAACAAGACACATCAAATTGCATACAAGGCAGCACGCAGCATAATGGGGAACCAAAAAAGAACAAAGTCAGAGCTTCATCCCAACAACAATTTATGAAAATCTTGTTTGGTCATTCCATAGCAACACAGACAGCCAAAAAAAATAACAATGGATGATGCATGTTGTCAGCTAAACCTAAGAAGTAACAGGTCCAATGTGAAGTGTTAAGGATATTTAGAAAAGAATTACTCTCTTTGGGAGAAAAACTAGAGTTCTTACTGATTAGTATGACTTCCCAAATTCCTTTCTCAGCCTTTTGGTTAAGATCAAGTATGACTTCCCAAATGATGAAGAGTTTCTTGTATAAGTGCCATAACTCTGCTCTCCAGCATATTAATGGCACCATCTGCAGTCAATGATCATAATAAACTCTACTGGAAGGTCTTAACTAAATTATGATTTTCCTCAGTTATAGACCTTTCTAAAACAATAGACACAGAACACTAAAATACTAAAGACTTCCTTCTTTCGGATCAACAATGCCATTTTCCCAATCAATTACTCCATGAATAAAAACTACTGTTAGAGGTCCCATATCAGATTCCATATCTGACTTAATGTTAAACTGAACTTGGCTTCCATACCCTAAAATAACACAAAACAGAAGTTGGAAAAAAGCACAAAGATCCATCATGGAACCGGAAATGCCAACTATATCAGCCAGCCATCCAGGCCTTAAACCACAAATCCTATCCATTTATCCTAAATCCCTGAATATGATTTCTTTCCTCAGAACAAAAAAAAAAATTCTTAGATATACCCCCAAAAAAAAATAGATGAAAACAAGCTTCTCATCACCATAATCAAAGTGAAGATAAAACTTGGAATACCATAAATTAAGACATTCTTACCGATGCATCTGCTTCCATCCCAGCCACACCAGTAAGGGAGCCACACAGCAAACCACCATCACCTTGTAAGCAGCGAAATACTTTACCACTCTCCCGTGCAGTAATCTCTGGTGAGTCAAGGTTACCATCCATTGATAAGAACGCTAGTATGTATCTACGAGCCAATTCAGGCCAAGTTAGTTCATTAATAGGAAGCATATTGAGCTTGGCTCGTCTGGCAGGAACAGTACTATCTATGTCTTTCCTTCTTCCACGTCTTGCTCTTAGCTCTCCAGCAGGATCAAAAGTTGGATCCACCAGGGCAGCCACTTTTGATTGCAGTTCACTGATTAAAACCTCCAGCAAGGAATTATGAGCCTTTGTCAAAGATGCACCAAAGCATCTGGTGTAAGTGAACGATGCAAGCTTAACTTGAGCTGCCTCTTTCATGGCTTCAGTTTCCACTTGAATAAATGCATGGGGACTTTCGGCAGAAACTGAAGGAGCAGCTTCACAGTTTGGGGATAATATTGGTCCCCCACTGCCGTCACCCTCAAGTTTTTCACTAAAGCCTGATTCATTAAACCATGGATTGATGAGTTCCTTCTCCAGCTCATCCAATGACAAAGGTTCCTTGAGGCCCAAAATTTCATGAAATCTGCGTAATAGCTCCCAAGCCTGGAAGAAACCGACAAAAAAATGTAAGATTTTGTATACATAAAATAAATAATAAAAGCAAAGAATGGGGAAAAATGATAAAGATATTTCAGCAGGACCATGAACAAGTAGCAACCATGTACCTGAAAAACATCACCAACAAGTTCACAAGGAACCCTAGAGGATAGTGGCTTCCCAGGAGGTGGACAATGATCCTCTTTGACACATTCTTTGGCCAATTTTACTTTCTTGTGTCTCCTATATAAACCTGGCACCGCTTCTTCCTGATATTGGGATCTGCCTCTCCAATCAGCCACTAAGAACCCATTTCCAACTGTTAGCAAAGAAGAGCTATTACTTCTAGTATTCAGAAATACATACCGTATGAATCCTTCAACACCAGGAAGTGATTCGAGTACTTCTTGAACAAACTCAACATTTAACCCAAATCTGTCCTGCTCCAACCATTTTCTTAAGTCCTCATACAAACTTTGAAGATCATTATCCGCATGAACAATGGCAGGGATGCCAAGAGCAGGGGACCCACAAAATTTAGCAAATGAAGTGGGGTGTGTTTCATTTTTGCCATTCCTTATGTCCCATTTGTGTACGCATGTTTCATTTTCAGCGTGTTTACAATAAAGCTTTAGAGTCCCTTTCTGCTTATATATTTCACTGCAAGCATTAATTACTTTTTGGGAAATATCCTTCCATGCTGAAGATGATGAACACTCTTCCACCACAATCTCACCAACTGACCCCAAGTCGTCACGCAAATTATGAGTTTCATCTTGAACTGGACCAGCTGCAGACTGCAATACATCTAATGTATGGTTATCATGTGCTTCAGTAGAGCAACTTTCAAGACAACTCAAGACATCATTTTCTGTTGGATTGCAAGGGTCGTCTAGGATCATCTGGATACTTTCATCATCATCACATTCCATACAATCATTCATCCTTCCCTCACCTTCATTGGTTTGACTAAAAAATTGACAAAGGTTAGACATTGAGAGGATGGTTGACCCAACTGGAATGGAAAAATCAGAACATGAACACCTTCTGACCCTAAATATAGGTCCAGAATCACCACCATCCAGAACTTCACATGTAAAAATGGAGCCTGTAATCTTGTCATGCCAGCAAGATTTATAACCTACCGGCCAAATAATGTTAGCATCACAATATGAAGGTCTATCATCAACCTTTCCCAAAGAAAGAACAAAAAAATCTTCAAACTGTAAAGGAAGGCCATCCTGAAATATAAACACGCAGCAAAATAGGCAACATTAGCTAATTTATACAAAACCTTGATCACAATGTTTCTTTAAACTATACAGGATTGTATGTGTATTATCACATGGGAAAACTTGAACTTATGAACTCATCTATGAAGAAAGAGGAGGATGAAAATATATCAAATTCACTTACAGCAGATTGCTGAGGGCCAGAGTGATCATCCTCTTTCCTTCCACTCAATGCAGCTTCTGATATGTTCCCACATGCATTAGCGCAGTCTGCACTTGCAGCATCTGAAGGAGGATCTTTAAAACAACTATTGGTAAAACTTTCCCTCCTTTCAGCAAAGCCATTAGCAACTGGAAGTCTAGCTGACTTCCTTTTTCTGGTAAAATAAGACCCACCTAATGAAGAGACCGGCCTATCATTTCTCATTTCAGACTCCAGAGAGTTGTAGCCAGGCATTAATCCCAGATAACATGCTACTTCAAACACAGAATCAAAAATCTTTCCGTCTGGTGCACAGTAAACAGCATACAGCTCAGAACTGCTCATTGGTCGTCTAAACTCCACTTTCCAGCCTTCCTCCAGAACACCACGCCTTTCAGATATAAAATCTCTGAGAGCTTGCAAAATTAACTCTGCTGGATTCCCACTAGCTGTATTTTTACTATTTCTAAGCCTTCCAGGAGGCACACCCATGTCTACCCCCTCAAAATTTCTAGTCACTGATTGCGTATGATTCAATACATCCTCAAAACCAACTCTAACAGTATGTGTCACAGCTCCAGAAGCTTTTTGAAAGCCAATAGCATTACCATTGGAGAAGTTTGAATATGTCAATGTGGCACTAAATGAGTTGGCACTGAAAGAATTATGACCTTGAATGTCCTTTCTAGATCCAAAATAAAGGTAAAAAATAACTTCATATAAGGGATTCAGGAAATATGAACTATTAAACAAACAATATAAAAGACACAGATAAAATCATGGGTAAAAACTTGTAACACGACAAAGAAAAGTACCCCATACATGCCACCAACAAAGAAAGGCAGGTTCAGCAAATAGCAGCCAAGATAACCAGCTTCACTATGTTATGAAAAGCATAAGCATGACTGTCAAAGTGATAATGTAGTATTTGCTAGTCCAGTCAACAGTTTCTTAGAAAAGGTTGTTTGGTCTGAAACTCAAAAAACATTCGTTATTCACAGAAATTATGGTTATGCAAAGTTCCAGTAACAGTAGCTTTAGATTAGATATAACCACTCGCATGCATGGCAAAGAACACAAGGAAATACGCTTGTCAATAGATTAAGGACGCATCAGCGCGTCTGAACGATTTTTATTCGCGCTAATTAGGCGTCATCCAGCCCTTCTCTCATTGTCGTTTCTCTATTTATTCTCTGATAAAGTCCTAAAATTTCTATTACCACGAGAGACAGGCTTTTTCCCGGCAAAACTAAGGCTAATTAACATTGCAACCAAACAGATACTGGACTTCATCAACTACGATTTCAAGATTACCAGACGAAATGGTTAAAAGAATGCCTACACTTTTCATACCTCAAATCCTGCAATTCTTCACTACCCTCGCCGTCAGCATCGCTGGGTGGCGAAGCATTCATATCCAAAAGATGCTTGGACTTGACACCCAATGGCCAACGCTTACTCTTCACCCCACTGGACACACACTCTCCACAAACCCATTCGTCGAGGTTTACGGCCTGGCGCCCACGCATTCCCGCGCAGCCCATGTGGTATCCGCGCTCGCAACCGTCGCAGACCACAACGTGACCCCGCGCCTCGGGCTTGCCACAGGCACCACAAGTGGAGCCGCGGACGTCACCGGGAAACCCCGCCGGTCCACCGGGAGGAGGCGCCGGATTCTCGTGGTACGCGCGTACGATGTCGATGGAATCCGGTAGGGTTTCGGCAAAAGAAGGAGAGGGGATCTCATTGAGGTCGATTCCGAGTCCAGAGCGAGAATCGTGAGGCAGCTTGTGGTCCCTGAGCTCGTCGCCGGAATCGGTGAGTCCCATCATCTGAGTTCTGGTCGGGAGCTGGAAGGCCGTGAGTTATGACGCGGAACGGGTAACATTGTTCAGCGAAGGAGCTGCTATAGAGATTGAAGAGTGTGCGGATCGAAGGCGAAGTGAGATCGGAGGGATAGTGAAAGTGGGGTTTGGGTTTTTGGGTTCGAGGGGATTCTTTTTTTTTGGGGAGGGGGGTCGAAGGGGTCGAGGAGAAAGAGAGAGATGGAAAGAGGGAAAGACAAGAATGGGAGTATGGGACCGAGAGGACCGGATCAAAGGGCCTAGACTACTTACATTTCCTTCCCTTTTTTTTTTTGTTTGGGGGATGATTGTACGGTAGGAGTGGAATTTTAGAGAATGGAAGTGAAGGATGATAGTGTTGTACTTTTGATAACAATTCCACTTTTTGAGTAGTGAGTGGGCGATGTAATATGAAGTCTAAACTTGAGCTAGTTTGGCAGCACAGTTCTCACCCGCTTCACTTCTTTTGCGGTTTTGCCTCTCCCATGTCTTGGGGTGTGTTTCGAAATTTCGTTGGGAGAACGATTACAGATTTTGAGGTAAATATGTGATAGGAGTTTTTTCTCGACTTGCATGAAAATGGATTTTGGGATTGGTAGAGTTACACACGTGATGTACTGTTTACAAGTTAAATATATAAAATACGTTTTCCCTCAATTCTCAATTTGTATAAACATGTTTTTCCAACGTGAATACAAACTGGACCAATGTTTGATTCTTATGCCCTTTTAAAAAAACTTGGGTCATTTCAAGTGTTCATTGTGCTCTTCTCTCTATTTTTTTTGTATAAATTATTATGTCTATTCAGATTAACGGTAAAAACTACTTTATCAATATGATCTACAATCTACGATGTAAATATGCATAAAAAAGTTTTATCTTAATTTATGTGTACATGTTTCACCCGCCACGGTAGGGAGGTCTCCATAATTGTTAAAAATATTGAAGTGTTATTAATGGGTTATTTACTGATGGATTATATATAGGAGTATTAGCATGCAGTTGAAGTGCGAAGGATGGTTGAATTTTGATATGAAAATCTAAATCTTTAAATATTTTTGGTTGGTTCTAGGAGAGCGTCGGTATCCATGACGTGCTTGTTTGATTTACACGTTTAAAATATGTTACACATAAGTCGAGATAAAACCCCTCTCACATGCCTACTTCAGAATTTGTAAGATTAATCCTTCAACAGATTCTCCAAACACGGATGTTGAATGTTTGGAAAGAAAATAAAGAGACACTGAGAATATGATACAGTTAAAATTTAATGAATAAAAATGCATGTAGATAAAGAGCTGAGATTAAAACCTTACCAGCAATCAAGATTTTATTTGTGCTAAGAGTAGGTTGAGTCACTGAGCATTCTGCTTAGTACTGTAAGCAGATTCAATTTTTGGGGCAACCACGTACTGATCTTGTTGATTTGGTTAAGGTTAACAACCCACAACAACATTAATTTCCATCTCCTCATTACCAACCATTCGATATCGAATGTAGTGTCAACTGTTTCGATGGATCCGTTTGGAAAAACGGTAGTGTCAAATGTGTGCCGCGTTTTTCAGCTATCTGCAGGGTTTCATTAATTAGAATAATAATCGAATGCTGCAATGGTGAAGTCTGCAGGTGTGGAATTGTAAAGTTAAGACCTGGGAGAATGATATACAGAGAGGGTGTAGCTAGAAGTGAGTTTAATCTGCTGTGCCAAGAAAGAAGGCTATTTGAATAGAAACAGGATTCTAGCTAGCGTGCTTCTACAAAAACTGGTTCACACATAAGCATTAGCACGGCACGAAGTTTCATACAAATAAAATACATACACTTTAATCCTGCTAATTCTTATCCATACAACTTTTAAATAGGAATTTTTCACCGGTCTTTCTTTCTTTCTAAATTTTATTACGATGTCTAACTTTGTCAAACTAATTCTTAATAGATAAGTTTTTTTATAAATACGGATAAGTTTGTAATGGATGGAGGCAATAAAATGTAAGATATCACTGAGCCTAATAAATGTGAATACGCAGTGCTCCTACTTTTTCACAATACACTTATTGGATAGCCCGTGGGCTAGTGGCGGTGCCATGGAGACTAACCATGCCCGTTTCCAACCAATTTGGGCCCCCTCCATAGAAAACAAAACCCATTTCAGAAGCAAGATACGCGAATGGAGAAGTGGAATGTACGTTAAATTACCAAACTCTGGGGCAAGATTATCGAATCGATATACGAATTGTATATCGAAAAACCTATTTTTTGAATTGTGAATCGTAAGATTCATTAACATTTTTTTAAGGATGACATAAATATGATTTTTAACATAAAAGATATAAAATTTATATCATAAAATTATGATTTTGAGAGTAAATAAATAATCTCTAAGGTTAATAAAATCATTAAAATTGTAAAATTACTGTTGCACATCAAAATTTGAAATTAAAAAATAGGACTAAAGTACTAAACATAAAATTAATCACTATCATTATCTCCTAGATCAATGTCACTCAATTCATCATCATCTTGCATTAATAATGTGACATCCTCTTCCACCTCATCTTCAACATCAACATTTTCGTCACCGTTGTTCTCTTGTCCTACTATAGATTTTCCTTTGTCTTTGGCTTTGGTTTTGGCATTCAAGTTCCTTGGACCTAGAAAACAAAACTTAATAAGTATTGGTATAATTTTAAAGCTTAAACAAGAATCATTTAAAATGTAATTTCAAAAGATATATACCTCTCTTCCTTTTCTTGCTTGGAGCACCCTCATCAAGAGTAAAACTTTCATGTATATCCATCCATGACTCATCAATCGGCAAGCAAGGATCATCAAGAGTAAAACTTTCATGTATATCCATCCATGACTCATCAATCGGCAAGCAAGGATCTTCCTTTTCAGTTATCCACTCATCATCAGATTCGATATCTGATAAACATATTGGATCATAAGTTTTGCCTTTCTCCTCTATGCTCTTTTGTCTCATTTCAAGTTGGAGGTTATACTTGATAAACACAGGTGCATTTAACATTTGTTGCTCTAACCGATTTCTTCGCTTAGTATGCATTTGATCGAAGGTGCTCCAATTTCTTTCACATCTGGTAGCACTACATGTGAGATTTAAAACTCTTATGGCTAACATTTGTAACTCATTGCATTCTCCTTCATAACTGTCCCACCAAAGAGCTATTGAAACAAATACAACAATATTTATAAATAATCCCTAAAATAAAGATGTATTTATAATAAAAAATTAAATTATGAAAAATAGTAGAGGAAATTACCAAGTTTTTTCTCTCTAGTATCTATTGCCATAGTCCTTCCAAAGAGCCCCTTGGCATATTTAAATGATTCAAGTTGATGATCAATTGTAATTCTTGTCCTTCTATCTGGAAACATTCTTTCAATGGTTTCGTATAAACCAAATAAAACTTCACTGTTTGCATCAAATTTTTCGCCATAATGGAATCTAATAGAACAAGAAATAAGATACATTTTAACAACTATTTAAAGTGCATACACTTTAACAATAACTACTTAAAGTGCATACTACTTACTTAGGATTGAGATAATAGGCAGCTGCATGGAGATGCCGATGTAGTTGTAAATTCCAACGAGTATCGATGATCTTCCACACCTTTTTATATCTTGATTGTACATTCTTCAAATTTTTAGCAATTTCTTCTTTGGCTCTATCCATTGCTTCATAAATATATGGCATGGCAAGTTTATAGTCACCATCCACTAGTCTCAAAACTTTT
>JANTPZ010029220.1:0-10185 GCA_025593235.1 Vachellia pachyceras
GCGACGTCCCAGCAGCCAAATATGAAAGCACAATGACAAACCCGCATTGCCAAATTTGCCCTCGTGAGAAAGCACAATGACATGAGTATTTTTCATCTTGAATCCTTGATCGTATCTATCTTCGTCCTCTGATCTCTGCCGGAGCCGCCATTGACGATCAATCTTTTTTTCCGTCGCCGAAAGAAGATTCACTGTGGTTAACACTTCCACCAGCAGATGTTGTTTGTTTAGAAAGAAGACGGTAAATTAAGGATTCGGGGAAATGAGGTCTTCTTCCGACACAATCAACTTCGCTGTTGTTGCTCAGAGACTTGACGTCGATAATCGAATTGCTATCCGTTTCTACTATAGAATCGCTGATAATATTCTCAAGCAGGTTTCTTCCCTCTATCTGACTTAATGATTATGTTGCTGAGAATTATCTTAAGTGGGGTTGTCTTGGCAAAATTCTTAACCTTAGTTAACGATTAGAAGCAAATATTGGTTATTGAGGTTCAAGATTCCCAAAATTTAACGTTTTAATGATGAAATAGTTGGCTGAGCTGCTTTAGTTGTGTGGTGTAGTATAAGGCAACGCTTTACTTTGTTTCATATGTGAAGTAGTCTGTGTTGTGCAAATTGGTCTCAATTACTCGAGTAGTGCCCAAATTGATCGCGGTTGTTGGCTCAATTTTCGTATTTGCAAATACCGGTGGACCATTTTATTTGAATCTTTTGAGTTCTTTTGCTTTTATTGAATGGATATTCGCTTATTTGGGAGTTAGGAGTTTGTCAGAATGTCACATTTTAAAGTTTTGATTAGGCATACACTTATGTAGAAGGGGGGAGGAGGTTCTTTTGGTATATTGCTGCACTTGATTGTTTTTCATGAATGGCGTTTTTCACCAATATATTTCTGTTTGCATATTTCAAGTTATGCTCGTCAAATCTCAGACTAGAGTGCGCCCTGTATATTTGCGCGGGATCCATGCAAGCTGCATTATTTATGGTTTATGAGATTTTTGTTATTACAACGGCAATAACGATAACACCATTAAATACTGCTGATTTAATGGTTCTGAATAGTAAAAAAACTTCATGGATGTTAGTAGGTGAATTACATCAGAGAGATGAAATTCATGGATGGCACTATTTGTTTTTCATATTTTCATTCTATTAATTTTAATATTTTCATTTCAGTTATGTTAACAATATCTTTTGCATGGATAAAATTGTTAATTGAGTCTCTTTATCAATATCTTGTCCATTTCTTATAGCAGTCTTCCTGAGTCTATTGTTCTGCTTTATATTTTAACATTATATTAAATTTTATGACAGTAATTTTTCATTTATTTTTCAGTTGGCTTGCATAAATTTTTAGCTCTAATTATTTTGACTTTGCAGGCTGATATCTTTCGGTCAGAGAAGAATATTATTGATCTGTATGTTATGCTTCTAAGATTTTCTAGGTAAGAAAAATGTGGCTAATAGCATTACTTTACTCATGATATTTCTCAAGGGCTTCAGTTGTGGTGAGTTCATTTTGTGATATTTTTGTCATTAGAAACCATTAAGGTGTCTTCCTTTTCTTTGGTTCTAGTTTGGTGTCTGAGACAATACCATGTCACCGAGATTATAAGGCATCTCCGCAGAGCAAGAAAGTAGCTTTGAGAAAGGTGGACTTGCTGGATCTTTTCCTTCAAAATAGATTTTGTTTATAAAGACTTTTTGATGTGATCTGATTTTTAATATTTTGCTACAGAAACTGCTAAATTCTTTGGATGAACTGGAGGAGTTGAAACCATTGGTTCAACAGAAGGTCAATGAACTTAACAGACCACAAACCTACCAGCAAAATGGGTGGGAAAAATCTCTTTCAAATAACCTGATTCAGCTTTCTCCAGTTAAGAAGCAAACCATTGCCAACACTGGTCAAACAAATGTAAGAATTTGCTTTGGATCTTGTAGGGATAATCTCTCGTTTCAGTTACATCAATTCTCTTCGTTGTATTTGTCCACTATTATTTTTATTATTTAACCTCTCATTGACAAATAGTTTTTTGTCCATATGCTATTGTATATCTCATCAGTCTTTGAGACCAGTTGCTGGAGATTGGACATACCAAGGATCAAAGGGTCGGCTGTTATCTTATCCTAGGCCAGTGGAACAGCATTTCCAAAGGCTGTAAGTATTGTGATGTTTTGAAGTCATGTTTATTGGGCCCCTCTACGTTGATAGATGTTATCTGAGTTTTTGCTCTTTCTTCTTATTCATGCTTAAAGTAAGGCTCCTTTTCATCTGAATCTTCACTTTTTTCTTGGGTCATGCATATGAAAGCCCCAAAGGTTATCTTATTTTTCGAGCGTTAATTTTAATCTGAAGCTGTCTCTTTTGATTGCAGTTTGTGACTCTACTATTGCTAAACTGATTATACTGCTTAATGATTTGAAAGATTTTTCTAAACATGTTATATAACTACAGTCAGACATTAAGCTTGGGAGTCATCATTGGGATCTATTATAGACATTTTGGTCTTAATTTTGACTGCATGATATCAATTCTCTAGCACCTTTTTAGTGTGAAATTTATATTCTTGTCACCTGGTTTCCAATAATTATTTGCTTTAGATTTTTGAATAACCATCCAATGCTCACTCACTAGAAGCTATTTTCTTGGCTAAAACACTAATGAGAGTGAGCTTCACCAAGCCATATATTAGTATTATGATATAAATGGATAGATGATGAAACATTCGGCTATATTTTTTATCTAATGCTGTTAATTTATGCATCCTTGATTACCTTTTCATTTATGCTTGATTGTTGCAGATCTCTAGCTCTTCCACGTCCAAAGGAGGAAACCCTCTCCAAACATTCTATTCTTGGTCCCAATGGGCTCAAAGGGCAGTGGCAGCCACCTAGAAGTGATAAAGGGGTATGCTAGTACTTACTTTTACTTTCCTGTCACACAAAGATCATCCTAACTATCTTTTTTCTTAATGTAGATCAGGTATCCGATTGACATAGACCTGTCTCCAGTTGAAATACCAAGGTTATTATCATTTTTTTTTTGAGTTTCTAAGAAGACACTTTTTATTTGGGGGAATTACTGTGATGTACCAAAGAATGAATTTAATTACCCAAAAGTCCAATGACAAGTTGTTGTGCAGGAAATGACAACATATTTATTTCCTCACTTGTCATTGGGATTTTTGGGTACCCTTCATTGGGACCTCATAGTAATGCCCCCTTTTTATTATTGGCCTTTAATTACCTTATGAAAGGGGATGTCATAGTGTTTCCCTTGATCCGATAAGTGAAACTCTTTTGAAGATGAAAAATTGCTCCCGAAGGAAAAGAAGCATTTGAATTTGATACACCGGAAGGATTTTTATATTTTATATTTTATATTTTAATCTTGTTAAACTTTGTGGCATATGCTATATCTGTAACCTGGTGGCTTTGTTTATTTTCATATAATGGCTAAATTGATTTTGTTGGTTTCTTTTTCTAAACAAACAGCCTTCAACAGTCTGTGGAAGATGGACCACCGGAGGATAAAAAGGATAATAGCATCTCGGACAACAGAAGGTTGGACCTGGAACCAGTTGTTGCTGTGAGTGAGAATTGCCAGGCCAAGCATACTGAGGAACCTGTTTCTCTGATCTCTTTTGAAACAACTGAAGTCTCTGCCCCAATAGAACTGATCAGACAGCCTTCACCCCCTCCTGTACTTGCTGAAGTGCAAGATTTGATCTCTGCAGCATCGCCACAAGTTACTGAGGCAGAATGTAAGATAGTGGCTCCCGCACCAGATGAGATTCTCCGGGCAGAAACTCCTCTGCAACTTCACATTGTGAGAGTCAATAATCTTTCCTTATCACTTTTCCCTGGCGTCTACTTTTATGGCATATATGTATCATGTATAAATGTAAAATCATTAAAAGAAATCCGCACAATGTTGAATGTTAATGGAAGTATAATGTTATTCTCTTATTTCCTGACAATTGTTTCTATTCTGCAGTCAACTGCTTTGATGGAGAATTTTTTGAAGCTTGCCAAGTCAAATACAGACAAAAATTTAGAGACTTGTGGAATCCTTGCTGGTTTGCTTGTAAGTGCTGAAAACTCTTTGTTATAACTTGCATGGATAGATCTGAGAGCGGGTGGAGCCCCAAGATATTGTTGTGCAGTGTCTTCCTTAGAAGTAAAGTTATTGGTGGCCACCGTATCTTGTATGGAAGGAACTGTGTTTCTTATGTTCAAGTCGAAGTTCCTTGGTATAGCCAAAGCAATATATTGTGCTGGCACTCTCTGGACTGCATTTTTTTCTTTTGAACTTGATCCATGGCATTATATATTAGGTTGCAATCATTTTATTAATAATGTTCTGGATCTTTTCCTCTTCCATACTTTAATTCAGCTGTGAGATTCTGAATCTTATTCCAAATATTCCTATCTGCAGAAAAACAGAAAATTTTACGTGACTGCTCTTATCATGCCTAAGCAGGAGTCAACATCAGATTCTGTATGAACTCTTTGGACAATTAGAATTATCTTCATATTTTATATATCTTACATTTATTTTTTCTTGGTAAATTATATATCTTGTGTTTATTGGATTTTTTGGCAGTGTCAGGCCACAAATGAAGAGGAGATTTTTGAAGTGCAGGACAAGCGATCTCTTTTCCCCCTCGGGTGGATTCATGTGAGTTATTGACTTACTGTTGTATGTGGCTACTGGTCCAAGTGTGTTTTGTTTTTTACTTTCTGTATCCCAATTATCATGATAAATCATCCTCTGTGCCAATCATAGCAACGATTCATATATTTTACTGTAATTATTCTATCACTTGATATATTTAAGATTTCACAATGTTCCTACTGGGTAAATAGTGCTCTTTCTGCTTTACTACAACTATGCTTATATTTATTATAGATGCCAGGATTTGCATTTCACCTTTGCTTATCTTATCGTTTGTCTTCCTTTTGAACAACAATAGTTGCTCGCTTGCCTAGATCCTCTGTTGCAATAATAACTTGTAGACACGCATGATTGCCCAATATTGTGTTTTTCCTTGGACAACACTTGGGTCCATTTGCTGATATCCATCACAACCAATTCTCTAATTAAATCTCAACACTTCGTTTTTATCATAAATATAATTAGTAAATGATGAAGTGTGAGTTGGCCAAAAAAATGATGAAGTGTGAAAGAAAGCCCAAATGTTGAGATTGGTCGTAGAATTGGTTGTGATGGACACAAGCAAATGGACATAAGTTTTCTCCCTTTTGCTTTGGTAGTTCATAGGGCAACATTTTTCTTTGTTTTTTTTTTGAATAAATAGGGCAACATTTTTCTTTTGGTGAGTTAGGCCGTCATACTTTTAAAAATTACGCATGAATGCGGGGCGTAACAGCTCTGTTAATTTTGTTTTTTTTTGTTTTGCCCTGTTAAATTTCCATTCTTTTTCTGAATGTCCAGACCCATCCTACGCAATCTTGCTTCATGTCATCAATTGATGTGCACACCCATTACTCATATCAGGTGAGTTATGAAGTTCATGTGTCTGGTCCCAACATCTTTATCATCAATATAAAATATAAATGTACAAGGAGCTTCTAATGCGGCTCATTTCTGTTTTTATGGTATTATTTTTATTCTCTTAATTTTTCTCTTCACGTTGCGTTTGACTCCATACTGCTCCTTTTTTATTTTTTTAAATACATTTCAACATGATTAAATATTAGAAAAATAAATGTAATTTGAAAAAAAAAATTCATTATCTATTTCATGCATCGCGTGAGAGAAACCTATCTAGTTGATATTGAACTCATGCCTGTGATATAACTTCCTTATGCAGCGCTTTCCGGTCCTACAAAAAATTACATCATTATTTAATTAGTCTTAATATTTTTTCCTCTATTTCTTATTGGCTTGCTTGCTTCTTTAGATCATGCTGCCAGAATCTGTTGCAATAGTCATGGCACCAAGAGATAGTTCCAGGTAAGATCACAACTTAGAAGTTTGTTGATCAAAACAACGTTATGTCTACTTTCCTTTCGTCCTTTCCCACTAAAAGGAAATGATAGGGATAATATCTGATTGCATTTTAAAAAAAACGCAGAACTTGAGTTGGTTTTGAGGAAAAACTGTGCTCAAAAGAGTAACGGTGGATTTACATGTGTACAGGACCCATGGCATCTTTCGGTTGACAAGTCCTGGGGGCATGTCGGTCATAAGACAATGTCCACAACGTGGCTTTCATTCCCATAATCCACCTCCAGATGGTGGGCCCATATACAAAACGTGTACAGATGTTTACATGAACCCAGATTTAAAATTTGATGTCATTGACCTTCGATGATTAGATTGCATAACTGTCCAGTCATCTAATTGTTAATCTTCCAATCCAATTAAGCCGTCAAAATACTATATTCATATTCCGGTTTGTAAAAAGAATATTCTTTTCAAAGTTGGATAAATATGTCTTTGGGATGAAAGGAGTCCCATCCCACATTGCCCTGTACTTCATGCTGTGATGTTATTTCTTCTGGATGACGAGCGCATGGGTGTTTCCCATTTATTCACCATATGCTAAATTTCTATTGTGGGACTTTGTTAGATATTGCATTGCCACATTCCATTTAGGCTTTAGAGGTATTTCTTTTATTTGGTATCAGCACTTTTAAATTCTAGCAAGACTGAATTTGAACTTTTACTTTTTAATTAATGTCATGCTTTTAGCAGTACAATAGCTTTTATCATTTTATTTGGAATGGAGTTTCAATTCCTCCTTCGTCTGTCATAGCGGGAAATCGCAAATGATAAGGAACTTGGAATTCCGGTTAGGTGCCAAAAACAGTGCTTCTGCATGTCTGCTCATCAATTTGAAGTAAAATTTTCGCCTTTTTTAGTATCATAAATTTTTCCCTTTAAATTTGAAGGCATCAAAAAGTAGAGAAGTGCTCTTCTTAAAGTAGAAACTACTTTGCGGCACGATTCAACAATTGCGACAAAATTCTTTCACATAAAGTTGATGTTCAGAGGCGAGGATGGTCCCCAATCCCTCATTCTTTTTTGATCAACTGGGAAACCCATGCTGGATTTGGGTTTGGTTGAATTTTAAAACTTTGAAAGTAAGAAAATAATGGCACGACTTGTTCTAGCGCCAAAGCAGTAAATGGTTACACGTCGTGGTCATCACTATCACCGTCCTCATCATCTTTATTCATTTATCTGGATTATGGTCACATTTGAACAATCAATTCCTCTTAAACCACCAAGATTATGAAATGATAACATAATTTAGTTTGGTGTTTGTAGCCGGCTGTGGGAAGGAAAAACAATTTAAGAGAAATGGTAACAGCTCTATGAGAAGTAGGAGAACCTGCTCCAACTAAATAAAACGAGCTTGAGTTATTGTGCCAACTCGTACAAGTTTGAATCTAACCCAAAGAGATAAGATAGCCAAGTGCTAAAAACATTGTGCTCAATGTACGCATCAGACAACAAAAGATTCATGCAATCTAAGAGAGGATTGTCAATAAATAGTCTTTAAGTCTCTGTTTGTGATGGGCTAGCTATAACGATGATTAGAGAACCTTGTCCTTAGGCTTAGCTGGTGAATAGAGAGATAACAGTTAAATGCTTTGAAGCAGAGGTAATTCATTGTGAAGGGAAGAGAGAACCCTTGAGATAATTCATTGTGTAGGAAAGAGATAACTCTTCTCTCAGAATCTCTAGAGTCCCAATTTCTTCACTCTTCACACTTATTATTATGAACAAAGCACAGGGGCACCGCCAGCTCCTATATAATTGAATAATTCGTAAACAGTTGTAATTTGTTGCTGTAGTGATGAAATAATTATATAGGCATATGTTACATATCTTTCTGTTTTTTTTTTTGGGGGGGGGTCCAACCAAAAATCAACACATGATCAATAGCAGTGAAGATAAGTCTCATTCAAGGGCACACTAATACATGTATCATCAGTATCCATTTAGGTTATGGTTACATCTTTTCTTGCACCAGGCACTTGACAATTTCACAAGTATCTGTCATAGAGATGGTGGGTGTGGGTGGGGTCCCATGTTGTGGCAAGTATTCAGCATCAATAAACAAATTAAACCTCCTTCTCATCAAGCACGTCCTAGAAATAGACATGAAGTGTGTGGATCCCATTAAGCATTGATTCTAGTGAAAGATTTGACCATTTGAGTATGAAATCTCGATTTTGAATTCAAGTGAATGCAAAAAATATCTTGAAGAGAATTACATTTAATTGGATCCGATAATATTATATGTAACCTAATCAGATAACTATATATAAAAGTATGTGGATCCCGTAATTCGAGTTTCTACTAGTGCTACAAAATCAATTAAAAAAATCTCAGTATTTTTGTAAACATTGTGGGCACCTTAAAGGAAATTGTGAAATAACGTAATATTGCATAACCTTTTAAAGCTGCTCCAATCTCACCATTTTTCCAACCCACAATTAATGCTAAGTTAATGTTAGGTTAAAAAAATCTCTCAACTTGGACTAATGATTGTCTTAATGTTGAATATAAAAAAGAAAACATCATCAATTTTACAAGATTATATGCTATATTACTCCACAATCTTTTTCTCCAGAAATACCTTCAAGATAAAAATGTATTTTTAACCACTTTTAAAAAATTAGTAAAAAAATAAAATCCTTTGAGTTTGGATAAAAACACAGACCGAATGTCACCTTCAAATTCATATAGTTTAATTACTGTATTTAAAAAGGAAAGGAAAAGGAAAAGGGCAAATATGACTTGGTCCATCCACATGGTCATCATAATTCAAAATCCAACAATAATTATATATTTATACAATAAAAATATGAGCGTGGGCAAATCAAAATGACCTTTTTGTCAGCTCATCCATAAGAAATGAACAAAATGGAGTGGAAAGCAAAGCATCTGCTTTGAACAGAAGAAGACGAAAGATCATTTTTTTTATGTTACTTGGACATCTAATTTGATTAATTATATATTCTACACAGAAAATTGTGAATGCCTGCACAGAGATGAGACAATGTTCCCTTACCTTAAATAAATAAAATAGATTGAATAAATAATGTAATTAAATGATGGGGAAAAGCAACAAATGACTTCATTAGTGGTTAAGATAAGAGAAGGCTCAAAAGTCTAAGGTCTTCGTTGGCTGCTTGTTTTCAAGGCAAACTCTCCAAATATCATTCCTCCATTTCTGCATAATTTGATTGTGGTTGCTCTTGCATTCCTCTAATCATGCCTCACTTTTTCTCATTATTCTATAGAATCATTTATCATAATTACTATAATATCTATTGTTTTGTTTGATTTTAAGATACTAATCATGGTTTGATTATATTTAGATTTTGTCATTTAAGAGGAGATTATCAGTCTCGTTTTTTTTTGTTGGCGGTTCATGCAAAGCCAGAGGAACCTGTTAGAATTAAAAAAATCCACAAGGGATTATTTTTTAAAAGGTAAATTTCGTGTGTATGTGTATAAATAATGCAGAGTTCGTATTTATAATTTTGTATAAACTGTACAAGTCAATAATTAAAGTACAAATCCAATAACCAAATGCAAATTTTATTAGGTATAACATTCTTAGTGTCATTTAAATGCTTGTTTGGGAGCACTTAAAATAAATGCTATTTTAAATTTTACCAGACAAAAATTCATAATATATTTACATAAAATGCAAGTTAATTCAAGTTTAAAGTTTTTTTTTTACTTCAACACTCAAACTTTGAGTATTAATATTGTTTATTACATTTTTTTTAACCTTTTAACAATTTCCATGTCTTCCTAAACATGTTCTCTTACAAGATGATGTATCCTCTGCCTCCAAACAATATTAGACAAAAAATCTATCTGCTTCTTCTTCAGAGAATAACACCCAACGTCCTCCTCCTCCTTCCAATTCTTTGATAAAAGGAAAACATCTGTTCTTCTTTTTTCCCACCCGAAGACCCAAGATAATCCTCTTTTTTCCCCTCTTGCCTTTTGACTTTCAAATCAGAAAAAGCTTCCATTTTTTTTTTCAAACCTGAAACTACCCCTTTTCAATCCTAAAATCTGTGCGGTTATGTGCTCTGAAACAAGCCCTCCTCGTCTCTCTTTCTCCAATGACCTTCCAGTTTCACCTACTAGCCACCATGTCGATCTTCCTCGCCGTGACA
>JANTPZ010029226.1:0-10839 GCA_025593235.1 Vachellia pachyceras
AAACCGTGTTAACATTGCAAGTGGCACGCCAAGCAGGTTGGTTATATTTCATTTCCTTTAGGATACTAAACTTAATTTTGAAGACATCAAATGGCTCCTGCTTTTCACTTGGTGATATAGATTTTTAATCACATTGACATTGTTAATTACTTAATTTACAATCCTAAACACTTGTTGTATATAACTTGTGTGCTTAACTTCTTTCTGAATCTCAGGATAAAGAAGCTCATCGACACTGAGGCACTTGGCCTTTCAAGGTTACAAGTGCTTTTGCTTGACATACACACAGATGTCAAGGGTTATTCTTTGCTTAGCTTGCCACAAGTCAGGTTTGGCTATGATCTATTTCCATCCTCAATCATGGTTTTCATTATTCTCAATAATTGTCTCCATCATAACGATGAATTAAGAAATTGATGAGTTATATGTATAATTGGCTCTTCTCATCTCAACCTTAGCGAGGTATATTTTTATTTGCAGCGATGAATTCTGGGACTTGTTCAAGACTTATTTGTATCAACCAATGGTCCAAAATAATTTGAGAATCTGTCTGTATGGTCCATGTCATCTTGCAGTTCGGTTGAAAGGAAAACGAGGACTTCCTGATTCTGATAAATAAACTAGTGCCTTCGTTATGCAATTTTTTAGGCTTGTACTCTTACAATTCTTGGAATGAGAATTGATGGTTTTGGCAGAAAGATAGTCTTCTTTTTTGGTTAGTCTCCCTTAAAGATTCCTTCCCAAGACGCATCTCTTCAATGTTCTTCTCCCCCAAACGATCACGGTGAATCCCTGTTGTTGCCATAGAAGCCAGTATCGACATCTTCCTTAGAGTACTTAAATTCTTCTACTGTACACAGCAATGAGATGTAAAATATTAATATTGGTTATAATCCTGTCTTATTTCCTTCTCTGCTTTCATTGGCTAAAACCAACAAGTCCTTGGAATGTATCTTGAGTTTCTTATTCTGATTTTGTTTTTGGGATATTGTTGATAGTTTCAAACCAGGGTGAAATTTCAAGGACACGCACTATCTTGAGAGCAATATTCTACTTTGATTTTGCTTATAACCCAATTGATCTCTCAGCTTCATACTTAATTGCTTAAACACTCGGTACTTATGGTCAACAAGGGCATGCCTAAGGTAAAATCTAGTATGTATAAAAAATTAGAAGATAGGAATTAATCTGATATTATTTTATAACACACACGCACACACACACGTATATGAATATAACAGATGATGAACAACCCAATGACTAATTAATAAAAAAAAATACTTTCTACAAGCAGTCGGTGTAAAGGAAGAGTGGGTTTTGATGAGTAATCAGAATTTTGTTTTTCCCAATGTTGCTCCAGTTTTTCCCCTTCCCTATTCTAACGATCACATCTTAATTAATGTAGAAATTGATACTTACTGGAACAATTTTTCCCACAAAACATAAATAAAAATTTCTTGTTTACTTAGTTTCCTCAAGCAACCAATAGAGGTAAAAATTAAAGGGCTAAGACATAAAACCCCTCAATTTAATATTTTCCTATGATTTTCATAACTTTTAAAATTTTAAATTAAAAATCCAATTTTTTATTATCAACTTCATGCCATTAAGTTCATGGTTTTTTTCGTATTTTGTATTTTTTATGATTTTTATTAAATATAATATCATTTAAAAATAATAGTTATCATTTTACCAATAAATTTAAGTGTATTATACTTTAATTTAAAAATACATCTTCAAATAAATATTTTAAATACTTCTTTAACATATTTTATGTTTTTAGGACTTCTGTGTAAGGACTTTATATTTTTAAATATTTTAAAATAATTAAAAATTGTGTCTTGAATTTCAGGTACTATTTTTAAGTGACATTGCACACAATAAAAATTATAAAAACTAGAATATTATACAAATCATGGTTCTCAAACTCGCTAGTTGGTCTTTTAATTTTACTGGTTTTACAATTCCATCTTACAAAAATGTATCAACTCAGGTATCAGTCAATTTACTGATCGAGTTTTCTGTTTTTATGTTTCCAGTTTAAAAAATTGTGTCAATTTACTCTTAAATTCGTGTTAGTTTTCTGAATTTAATTATGAGTAATGACTTTATATAAAAATTTCAGAGGAATTTATTTGTTGAATATAGTAAATTATGGATGTTGATATATTTAACTTCGATTATTTGAATTTAAATATATTTAAATGGGTTGAGATGCATCTAGTACCCTCAATTATTTTCTTAAGTCATCTAATACCTTTTTCAAAGGCTTCCAGCATTTTAAAGCATCTTTTTTTGTGTGCATCTAGTACCTTAAAGTATTTTTTGGGTATATCTAAAACCTTAAAATATTTTTTGATGTGTTCAACACAAGAAATAAAAAATAATTCAGATGTTGAACGAAACTAAAAAAAAAACTTCATGATATTGGACACACCATAACATACTTTAGGTGCTAGACACACATAAAAAATGTTTTAGATGCTAGATACACATGAAAAAATATTTCAAAATGTTGTATGCATAATAACTATTTAAATTAAATTCTTGTCATTTTTAATTTTAATTATTTAATTATGTAGTTTTAATAGCTATTTTTAATAAAATCAAACTCTTACAAATTTACAATTGGAGTTTACACCCTTTTACAAAATCACAAGTTTGGTTAAACTTTTAAGTTCACGACATTGATAAAAAAAGTTAATTTTAATTGTAGAAGAGTTGATAAATAAAATATGTAGTATTAAGATCTTTAATTTAAATTTTTAAAGGTTAGAGCTGTTAAGTTTAACTTATTTAAAGTTCACGAGGGTTTTGTATATTTATTTAAACCAAATTAAAAATATTCCATCTGCTTTAAAAAAGTAGCTTAAAATAACAAAATCACGTAGCTCATGAAATTGGGTTAAAGATAAAAATGCGTAAACAAATATAACTTAACTTTTCTAAAACATTTATTTATAGGGAGGTAACAAGTAGTTTAAAACATAACAAGTAGTTTTAAACTTTTCTAAAATATAACAAGTAGTTTAAAACATTCATTTTTGTTGGTTCTTTTCTTTCCAGGTTCTTGTGTTGCTGTTTTCTTTTTATAAAAAAAAACATAAAGGTCTTTTTATTTTAGATTTAAAATTAAAGGTATAAATTTATTTCAAAAATTTTTGATTGTCTGATGGCCTCTTTTAACCTTTTTTTTAAAGGTAATTCAGGAAGATAAATAAATGCTTATATGTATCAATAGATTATATAATAATTGATGAGTCAAATATATTGGTTCAAAGAATAATTAAAATAGAATAATTTAAAGTGATTTATTTAGTTTTATTAATATCTTCAAAAATAAATTAACTAGCTTTTATTTTAAAGACGAGAGGTAGTGAAAGAAATTGTTGGTATTATGAAATTAAATAGGAAAAACAAGACTTAAAGTATTTTGGGTCAATGCTATTTTCTAGTTCTTGTAATTTACCTTTACCTCGGATTCCTGGAGTTTGAAACCCTAAAGGTTTTTTTTTTGGTGAAAAAAAAAATACCAAGGGTTTCAAATTTTAGAAACTACAACCAAAAAATCTAAAATAAAGGTAAACTATAACATAAAAAAAATGATATCAACCCAAAATATTTCAAAATTACATTGACAGTCCCATCTAAATAAATTGAACTTTCTTACTGATAAAAATTCCCAAAAACCCTGCAAATTTCACTCAAAATGACATCATTTCTTAACCCCAAAATAAGAGGATCAAATCTAAACATCCAAATATAAAAAGACTTCTCATTCACCAGATTGCATAGATATTAGATAATTCAAACTGATAATAATGTTTTCCAGCCCACAACAAAATGAGAGGACCCCATTTCAATCACAAAATCTAAATATCAAAAGCCAAGTTAGTTTTAAAAATTGCTAACGCGAAACCAAACACAAATCAAATTTGTATTAGTGCACTTGTATCAATAATATGTGTATAATATACACAACATTATGGGTAAGTTCCATCAATGAACCCTTCGTATAATTAATTATATTTATATGAGATGGTCAACCTGAATCAAAGCTGAGCAGTCTCTTTCATCCACTTTACTGCAGACCACTTTGTCCCAGAAATTACCTTACATGCTTCATGAAGACTACTTGGATCTGATTCTCCATTTAGTCCCTGAAATAACATAACGACACAAATATATTTCTTATTTTCAATCATGAGGTTTACAAAAAATGGGATCACACATACAGTTGTCATGAATTCCCTTAAACCATCACAAAAAATAATATATATATATATATGATTTGACATTAGCATTAAGAGTTAAATAATTGTCCATCATTATAGTGTCTTCGTTATTTTCCTTCCATATCACAATACTCCTTCCGATCCTACATATAGGAATTAAATAACTTACATATATTAAAAAGTTAGTTAAATTAGTTGCTTGTAAAAAATGTTTGTTAATTTCTTTTAAATACCATATTTAATTATTTGCATTGGATACCATTCCTCTTATAAAACACATCTCAATATGTGTAATCAATAGGAAAGTTTAAGAAAAAAATATTAAAGATTAGGGAGACTAAGTGCATTGACATCTTATATTTAGGATTAAAGCAAATTTTTCTATTTACGCTTACATTTAGGGGTGGATAGAGTACTAAGCATGGCATATTCACTGCCAGTGCCATTAGCTCAGTAGGGATATACTTTTACTGAACTAGTCCTGGCATAAATCGTTGTACAGGTAAGAGTGCACCTTTGGTCCTTAAATTTTTAAAATAATCATAATTGCTACAAAAAAAATCATCCTTTGATATTCATGTCGCTGGGGTTAGATGAATGAAAAAGATGCTTTTAAAAATTGAGGGACCAAACTATAACCTTGTATAAAAGTTATAGAACCAATGATACATTTTTTGCCTTCATAGTTCATTGTACCATCATCAATTCATTTTAAAAATATGTTCTAAAGCAAATCACTTGTAAGCACGAACAATGTGACTCATTTTTTCATCATTTTATTGAAAAAACATGCGTCTAGAGTCTTTATATAACAAGCAAACATTGGAACTAACCATATTCCAGAAAAGTACTGCATTTCCTTTAATGGGTTTCACGGATAGCCCTTTGACAATTTTTCCACCACAGGTACACTCACCTGGACCACCCTGCAATGCATTTATGTGAATCAGTAACAGCTAGAGGATCCTCACAAAAGATTCCAACTAAAATGAGCTAATTTCATGAGATGAAACATAACAAAAGCCTAATTGTTGAATACGTAATTGGTTTGGTTAAAAAAACATAACTGGTTCTTTAAAACTCAGGAGCAAGACATTTCCATGAATGCTTGGAGTCTATTCATGTTTAAGAATTAGACTGTGGGCCCATGGTTTACACGAAGTCTAAGGTGAGCCAAATTGTTCATAGCTTATAAATATATTTAAGGAGTCAACCAGATATTCATGCACAATGGTTTTATGAACCAAAAACGACTATGCAAAATTGTCAAAGGCTGAGAGAGTTACAGAGAAAAGCTTGACACACATGCACACGCTTCCGTACATACAGTCGTTTGATTTAAATCAAACATGACTCCTTATCTCATATAGAAACAAACCTATATTTGTGACCCTTTAGGGTCAAGTTACACATCTGCTTCATACCTATAAATCTAACAATGGCTTAAAAGAAAGGCTAAATGAAAGACAAGAAGCAAGAAGTTTACCATTGGGAAATGTGTTTCACCGCCATCTGTGCAGTTACTTATATACATAAGCATTGTTGCTATTCGCCGAATTTTGTCCGAGGTGTACTGTTATGAAATCGAAGGAAAAGGCACAAAAAGAGATGCAAAGAAAGATTAACATCACTTCAAGGCAATTCTTAACATTACAAGATGGAAAAGACAATAATGAGGGTAATAAAACTCACAGCAGGAGAAAAATAGTCAAGATGGGGTTCGAAATACTGATTCTTCTCGTACCTGTGATTCTGCAGATGTTAGCCTTGGTACCAGGAAAGTTAGTCTTTTTCGTTTGAAAAGAATGGAAGGTAAGAAAAAAATCATATCCTACCTCAAAATCTGAATATCCTCCCCATTTTCAATTGGTACTTGAGCATAGATTGAAATTCTTTTTTCAATCGCCTTGATGTGCAAGTTGAACAGGTTTTATCAAAATGTTAAATTAATCCTCACCAAAAAGAAAAAGGTTTTTCACTACTATACAAATCAATGACCAAATAAGAAACTCGAGTGCAAGCATAAAGCGAAACTAACTAATGTTTTGGAAGGAAACTAAAATTTTCATATGATAATAAAAGCACTAATCATTAAAATAAAGGAGCACCGGAAGAAAGGCAAGTCAAAATGATAAATAAATAGAAACCAGATTGCAGGTCACGCATCATAGTATATAGAATGGGGCAGAAAAAAAGGTCTATCATGTTTGTGCCTTGTTTAAGAAATTTAGCAATTAACAATAACAATAGTTTGACTCTAATTTTGAATGAAACCCTTCTTACTGCTGTAAAAGGCCATAAATATTATATCAAATATGAGGATCAGAATCATAAAACTATAAAGTATAATCCAAAAAAAAATTACAGTATAAACAACCACAT
The DNA here is from genome assembly GCA_025593235.1 of Vachellia pachyceras. Classification (NCBI taxonomy): domain Eukaryota; kingdom Viridiplantae; phylum Streptophyta; class Magnoliopsida; order Fabales; family Fabaceae; genus Vachellia; species Vachellia pachyceras. The sequence goes on from JANTPZ010029226.1 coordinate 6,618, forward strand.
ACTGGTTGCTATTGTCTCCATCCTCTACTGCTTTTATTAAAAAAAAAATAATCAAAAAAAAGGTGCCAGGTGCGCAGCTAAAATCAAGTTACAGGGCATTCATTTGTTTTGAAAGTTAGCAGAAAATAATGCATTGTAAAGAGCCTGCCCTGTCTTGTCAATCCATCACTTAATGGTGTTAAATAGCAAAATCTTTCGTTTATAATTGAATTATCATCTCAAATATTAATTAATTTTTTTTTATTCACAACAATGTCAATTCCATGAGTTCTTACATGTTCATTGTTCCCCTTCTTTCAACTCTTCAATTTTTTTGAAAATAACTTCTCAATGCCTAAGAAGAAATGATGTAATGATTTAAAAACAAAAATGTTGGGTGTAAATAAAAGTGGGAGGCAATTCATATAAAAGACTAAACACGAAATTATTCTTGTTTACAAACTTACCTGCACAATTGGGTGTTCTCTATCTTCCAATTTCAGAAACATGCCAGAGCTAGTCCTGGCCTTGCTCTTCATAACCTACGAAAGATGAAGGAAAATCAGATAAGATGCAAGTTGGCAGGCTACCAACTACTATTCTTATTTGAAGGACACAGACAATTGAGAAGCTGATAGGCTATAAAATATTGTCTGTAGAAATATAACCAATGCTTTATACGTTTTCTCCTCATTTTCGCTCCCTTTTCTCATACTTTCTCAAAACTCATCATCAAGATTTTCTAGAGATGTAAAGAAGGTTGTTGATAGTTGCTGATTTTATGAGATCAGAATCTCAGATTTTAAGGGAGAAATTATAGGGATTCATGTATATTTATTAGGGGATTTGTTAGCTTATTTGTAGGCTATAGTTTCGGTTCTGTTTATTCATCATTTGTGTGCATATATGAGGTTGTACGCATTAACAAAATAATACAATTTCTTATCAGATTCTTCAAAGGTAAGAGATCCTTTGGTGTTCAGAAGTATCTGCAAATATTTAGATGAATACAAGTATATTCAATGAAAAATTTCAGTTTCTGCACCTTTATAAGAAAATATTGTCATTTTGGGTCGTGTTAGAATAGCCATGCATCCTAGCTACGACTGAGAAAATGAGGTCTGATCTAGTAATATTTGAGCTGAACTGCAGGCTGAAATGTAAATTTGTACGTAGTTGTCATATTTATTACAAAAGTTTCAACTCTATATATATGTATATATATGCAATAATTGTGCGGGCTAATGTCATTATTGACGCAGATTGTTTCACTGTCCAACAAAAGGTTTCCGTTTCTTTTATTTCAAGCTTCAGATGTTATATGAGCTAGGAGAGGAAGGAGAACCCTTGTTCCAATGTTCGTGTGACATTCTCAAGGGGTGTTATTTGACTTTCCAATCAGTGTCCTGTGGTTTTTTGGAGTACATCCCAAGGAAGCATACCCAGCATGCCTCATATAACACCTTCCTAGTTTGAACATAAAAAATGTAGAGCTAACTTCTTTTCCTACATCAAGTGAATAAAGCATCACAGGAAACCACCAAAAAATTATAGGCATCTAAGTTCATATTTTCGATGTCTAGATAATGAAAACCAATCAAAATAAAAACCAATGTACCTCTCCTGTATCTCCATCTACCACTTTTGAATCTTTAAGGTGAGGGTACCCTATAGCCTTAAGATAATCACATTCCTGCAAAGGAAATATCACTTCAATTTCAATTAATATGTAAATGGCCTTGATCTGCAAAGTTGTTGTTATCATCAACTTTACTCGGGAGCTAGATCAGTTAAAATATTAGTATTAATGTTATTGTTTTAGCAGCCATGAGTACTCTTTCTTGTCTCACACCCTCAGAAGACCTTATATGAGCGTTGCCCAACAAGCTACTTCACAGTTCACATTAAGCGGCATCACTTGAGAAGTAAAAGATCCACCAAAATTATTCTTTTTCAGGAGAAATTAAAGTATATACAGATGAATAGAGAAAGTGCAATGTGGTGACACCTGATGCGCAACACTCTTCACCAGAACTGACTTAAAATGAACTGATTCTGCGAACCATACCAAAATATGCATGTGTCGGTACAGAGGGAAAAGGAAAAACATAGACTTTGCCATAATATTGTTCCTCTATTATATAAAATGGACCCATTCACCATGTCAAAACAGAAAATATGGCAACCAGAAAAAGACAAAGGCATACCTCCATGCTTAGGAAGTTATGCAGTAAAATGATTCGTGGAGACCAGCTAACAACTTCCGGTTTGATCTACAAACATAATTAGATACACAGTAGAATGATCAAAATCAAGTTTTTGTCATCCACATGAACTCTACTCTCACACCAATGAGAAATGACTTGAACAAACAAATAAGTTTGAGATAGAGGGTATGACCTAATTAAAAAGTAGAATAAACAGAAAGATAAGTTCCATTAATTTTATCATAGAAAATTATTACATTAAAATGCACAAAAAGTTCATAAAAAGGAACTCAAATGCATTCAATCCATACATCAACGTAACAACCATCGGTAATGAAACAAAAGAGATATCTACATACATATCCAAGACGTAACATTTCCGCTTCCTTGTCATTTTTCCAAAATGGAGTGCCTGAAAAATCAGAAAAAATAAATTTAAAAAATGAAAAGAAAGAGTTCTTATCACCAAGGGGGCTGCATACAAGCAACATATATTAAAAGCCAGAAAAATCATTTCAAATGAATAGAAGCGCAATTGCTCCACAAAAATTAGAAAAGAACGGCATGGTTAGTTTTGACTTCTTCTATAGAAAAAAGAAAAATCATTCCAGTACAAACCTCAGATATGCCCAATTCCTATAGGAATAATCAAAATCATTCCAAAAAAAATTGAGAAAAATTAAGTATATCAGTTCCACTTGAACAAACCGGGCAGGACAAACATTTCAATAGGTATAACCACAAGGTTCCAAACGATAATGTGATGGTAGAAGGTCTACATGTAACAAAACAGGACAATTTCAACATCTTCAAAAAATTCTTAAGCCCAAATGTGACATAATATGAGTACCATGTTTACCATGCGAGTCTCCCATTTGTCGCAAAAGTGCCAACTGAGAGAAAGAACCTGTAATTACCAAACAGAAAATAATCCATTCACATGATTGCATTATGCCAGGCACTTTTGTATTTGCTAATCACCCGTCCATCATTTTTTACATGTATCATAATTCTATTTTTTTTTAATCAATTCTACATGAAAGTGGAAGATACAGTTCTCTTTCTCTCTCTCGGGAAAATAAAAGCTTGGGACTTCCATTCTGTTTCTTGGAAGATTATATATTTTCCTTGACGGCTATACAGACAAGTTTCGGAAAAAAAAAACCCAAGTTCTGGCTGTTTCCTATTGTTCTGTTCAACTTTTTAGGTGCATAAAAACAAACTCAGGAAAAAATTATTGCGAAGGAACAAGATTGTGGGCTCATCAAGTGGGGTCTATCTCTTGTTTCTTTCCCTTTTCTTTTGTCCGTTATTTTTTCTCCCCATATATTATCCGCTATTCTCCAGTTTTTCATTGAATTTGTAAAAGCTATTCTTAAACGGAATTCCAAACCAGCCCTTAGTAGCTTCACAGTGAGCAATATTGTTTCTTTCTCTTAGTAGCTTCACAGTGAGCAATACAGCAGAAAAACCAAAATGTACTATTTCTCGTTTGCTAAAACCACAACATGAAGCTCAACTTGAAAATTACAAGCAAAAGACACACCAAACAACTCGAATTCATAAGAGCATGTTTCTTCCCTTATTTCATTACCAACGATCATGCCGATGGTGACAAATGAGAGAAGCCAAGAGATGAAATTCATGGTGGTAGGAACCACGAACTACTTGCCGGTGAAGAGACCAAGAAGAAATGAAGAATGAAAGAGGAGTGAAAGAAACGAATACATCGATTCAATGGAAAACGGATTCCGTCCCTTATGAACACGAAGAAGCAACTTTGATCGCCCATTGCTTGTGTCGTCTTCTTTCTTTCACTTTCAAACTTTGATGTTGTTTTCGGTGAAGGGCCATCATAACTATTCGAAAGCCAACGGGTTTACCCACAAAACCATTTTTTATTTTTATTTTTAAAATAAAAAAATCACCAAAATTAAAATGGAAATAAGGGAACTGAAAAGCACAATTAAATGCCCCCAAATTGGTAAAAAACCCAAATTAGTCCTCCAAAATCACAAACTGCCAAACAAGTCCCT
>JANTPZ010029275.1:0-10641 GCA_025593235.1 Vachellia pachyceras
TACAGACTGTTCAGTCGGAACCTGATGTAATCTCAATGTCTTTCATACCTATTACATCTCTTCTTAATGGAGTGCCAGGGAGCGGATTCTTGAGCCATGCCATAAATCTTTATCTACGATGTGAGCAACATGGTTTCTTTCATTTGCAGAGTCAACTTTGTACATGTTATTTGAACAAACTGCATGCTTTCGAGATATTTGAGTATGATGTCTTGGACATCCAATCTTGTACTATTGTTGCCTATACTATTGCTGGAGGAAGAACTTGAAGAGATCATGTAGCTTATTGCCTACTTGTAATTGCTAAATGCTTCAAGTTACTGAGAGTTATCCTTGCAAAAGAGTACTCTTTTGTTACCAACAACTTAACAATATCTGCTAGGTTTTTCTGGGACTAATTCTGTTCCTCCTTTTGCCCACGATTTGTTCCTGTTGCTTGAACTTACATACTTGTGATCTTTACCTCTAGTGATTAAACTTTTTAGCCTTGAATTTTCATGCATGTTATTGTATAAATTTTTGACGCATTGAAATCATTTCTATGACATCCATTTTTAATTTATTTATATTCACTGTTAGTATTCAATATCGAACCTGGTATAAAAGGCTTCATCAATTCACATTCATTAATCATTATTTTAGATAAACCACCAATTGAGGAGCTCCACCAGTTCTTGGAATTCCAGCTGCCAAGGCAATGGGCACCTGTATTCAGCGAACTTCCTCTTGGTCCACAGCGGAAACAACGGAGTTCTGCATCTTTGCAGTTTAGTTTAATGGGGCCCAAGCTTTATGTAAACACCACACAGGTAAATGTTCTTGATTTTCTTTTTGGGTCGTTTGGGTAGAAGATTTGTGTTCAGTAGTGCATCTATGTTGGTCCTCATAGAACTTGTGCGTTTTCACATAAAGATGCATCTATCCAGTATGAACTAAATTAAATGTATTCTCCTGTTAAAATTGATTCACTTAATGTTTTTGAAGGTCGGGTGTCATGAAGTGTGTGGTCATATTTTTTGTTGTTGTTGTTTTAACTGAATATGGAGATGGTTGGACTTCATTTTTTATTCGTATTTTATTAATCCAATCATAGATGACCTTGTGTTTTTGGAAAAGCATCATAAATGAGTTTCCTGATTGCTACATTAACTCAAACGAGTTCAGTTAAATATATCTGCTTTTCAGTCTTTACGCTAAGACCAGCATACTTGTTTATTTTGTTTACAGGTTGATGTTGGTAGGAGGCCAGTGACTGGTCTCCGTCTATATCTTGAAGGTAGAAGGAGCAACCGCTTAGCCATCCATTTGCAGCATCTTTCATCTCTTCCAAAAATATTTCAACTTGAAGCTGATCCAAATGGCAACTTTAAACGGGAGCCCCATGACCGAAAATTTTATGAGAAAGTTCAATGGAAGAATTTCTCTCATGTGTGCACTGCCCCTGTGGAATCTGACGAGGATCTCTCAGTTGTCACTGGAGCACAATTACATGTCGAGAATTATGGCATAAAAAATGTTCTCTTTCTAAGGCTCAAATTTTCCACTGTGTCGGGAGTTACCTTGGTAAAGCATCCTGAGTGGGATGGATCTCCAGCGCTGGGAGCCAAGTCTGGGCTCATATCTACGCTGATCAGCCAACACTTCACAGCAACATTTCAGAAGCCACCTCCACGTCCTGCAGATGTTAATATAAACTCTGCTGTTTACCCAGGTGGCCCTCCTGTTCCTGTTCAAGCTCCTAAACTTCTGAAGTTTGTTGACACCACCGAGATGACTCGTGGACCACAAGAGACTCCCGGGTACTGGGTTGTCTCTGGAGCAAGACTTGCTGTAGAGAAGGGCAAGATCTCTCTGCGAGTTAAATATTCTTTGTTGACTTTAATACCAGATGAAGAGATTGATGAGAATTAGATGATATACTACTTTCTGGCATTTACTTTGGTAACATTTACTTAAAAAAGATGCTGGGGTGGAGGAAAAAAAAATGGAGGGCGTATTGATGAGAAAATTCATGCACAGGTATGAAGAGGGAAGCTCTGGTAAAGAGTTCAAGAAACGATGGGGGAAGAGGGTGAGTTGTGGGAATATTGTTGGGAAAATTACTGTGCAGCCCCACTGAAGTCATTTAATCACAAGAAAATCTCATCGAGTTGTCAATGTGCTATGGCCCTATTGTCGTTTCCTACACTACATATTTTATTTGTATGTTCACTTGTTATGAGACTTTTTAGTAATTAGATTGTTTATACGAGATTGCACAGTGACTTTCCCAAATTGTTTTTGATTGTTTTTTGGGGTAAGATGATGGGAATATAGTTGATGACATTAGTTGTGGGTTTGAATGTTTGAATATTCCTGCAATTTTCTTCTCTCCTGCTGGGGTTATGCTCATAATGTGGAGTTAAAACATTTACAGTTTAGCAGAAGAACTTAGAGGAGTCGCTATCAGCTTGGTTGTTGGTGGGTGCTTCTGTTAATTTTTACCATGACTGATGTTCAGGTGGGTGACACGATTTATCTGTGAAAAATCATGTAGACTGATATGGCAACATTCAAAATGCAGTGAGAAACAGTGGAAATTTTTCTAATTCATATATAGTACTTCACTATATTATCTTGGAATTGTCTATTGCAAAGTTAAAAAAGAGTGAGTTGTTGATAGAGCGCACTAGTATAATATGATTCATATAACTGATTGCATGTAATGGGATTACAGCTTCTTGTATCCAACGCAAGGAGCTAGTAAAATTTTGTCGTGGTAGATTTTGGGTGAATGTACCCCACCATGGCCGTCTTGATCCTTCTCATGCTCATCTCAGTAATGGTACAAACGATGGAGGCGACCAGCAAAAATTACCTCAAAAACACGACAATTCAGTAAAGTTTGTAAAGTTTTCTGTGGGATTATGTTTTAATGTGGTGGGCTTCACATAATTGCCGGAAAGATGGAATATAAAACAAGAAAATGCACTATGAAAGAAGGATCGATTTAGTGTATTTTTAACAAAGGTGATTGAACCTAACAAAAGAGGTTAGCTGTTCATAATATGGTGAATTGAAGTTTAAATTCCTATTAAAATATGTTTATATTTAATGCCTGATATTGTTTAAATAGAATTATCTACAATATGAAGATATTTATTGAGGTGAGTCTCACTTGAAACTATAGACCCTATTTGTCCTAACGTTATGAAAGTATGTTTATGCAATTCGAGATAATAATCATCTTACATACTTATCCCGTAAACCGTAAATAACGTTAGGAAAAATAGCTTCTACTGCTAATCCAAACAGATCCAAAGACTCAATCCAAATAGCTATAGATTTTCCAAGTAAGGTTCCTCTATTGGCATTCCTTAGCCATTTGGACGACATTAGAAACTCAATCTATACACATTCAAATTAAATCATATAGTACGACAGAAAACTTAAACCCAACGGATCATGTCAGATTCCTTCTGATGCACATGATAGAGCATAATGAAATCTCAGGAGAGATCAAGAACACGCAAATTAAAAGATTAAACTTTTAGAATTTAGAAAGAACTTGTGATAAAAAAAAGACACTTTTATTCATAGAAGAATGCACAAGACTTGATAATTCGATAATTCCTTAGGACTCCGAGAGCATCCTTAATGTCATCACACCGGCTGGAAAGTAAAACACATACAAAGTGAAGTATAACTTGAATAAAGCAAAGTTAAAGCAAGCATGTGATAATGAACAGTATCATCATGTGTTGCTGACATATAAACAAACAATTTTTACACGTAAATAGTAAACCATTACTAATGCAGACAACTGTTGAAGGAATCTTTTCTTTAATGGTGTGAATCTGGGTCGAACATATGCCAATTAGTGCTTGGTTCATCATTGTCCTCTGATTTGTAAATTTCCTCTTGAACAACATTTTGAGTGAGCTGGATGCTACTGCTAGAGACTTCTTGGTTCGATGAGCTGAGCTAATTCAGATCTTGAGAATCTTGAAACACTTATCCAAGATAAGGATTTTGTGACTCTAAACCTTGCATTATGAATTGCTTTGATATCCTTCCAACGTTATTGCAGGTTGATCTTGTTGTTCTTTTGGAGGAGAATTTGAACCGCCCCCGGGGGCAGCCGGGCGGGGGTTCTTCATATAAGATTCTGATTCATTAAGATCAGTTACAATCTGCCTTGATCTTTTCATGATTGTTTGTTCATACCTGGGCCATAAGACTGAGGTATTTCAAAGATTAACTATGTTAATTGTTAAGAGAAGACCACCAGGATTTTGTTTATAACCCCTGGAAAGAGTACAAATATAGAAAAACTTCTGATGATGTGTTCTACCAGCCGTCCGGATATTATGTTCCTCAATAATTCTGTTTTTAAATATTCTTTGCAATAAATATTATTTTTTTTCTAGCTCCTTCATCCTAATTATATCTTTCAATTATAGGTATTAATTCCCACATATAGTTTATTAATGTGTAAGAGAAATGATATTAATAGTTGATGAGATTACTTTTATTCAGCATATGCCTTGATTAATTTTTGTCACACAGTAAATAAAATCAAAATAAATGATAATGTGCTTGTTTGGGAATTCCTTATTCCCAATGGTGCACGCAAGTCAAAACAAAACTATCTCGAAATCTGTAAATTCTTTTTAGATTCTGTAAATTCCTCTCGAAATATGTAAACTCCATTCTCCTAATGGATTTCCAAACACATAATGTATATGAGAACTTCTTATTCTGTATATTTTCAATCAAAATGCTCAACTACCTTCATGTATATGAGAACCATCTTGATAATAAATAAATTTTATTACATCGTTTTGTGTTTAAAAACCCCTTTATTTGCGGCAAATTATGTCAATCACAGTGAACATCCACGTCAGTTTCAGTTAATAAATTATAAGTACAGGTACGCAAATGGAAAAAATATATATAAATCTGATTAAAAAAATTAAATAAAACTGTTATGACTGAAAATTTATTTATTTTCCTTCCTTTTAATGAAATAGGGATTTAGAGACCATCTAAACCGTTGTTAATGAAATAGGGTTTAGAGAATGAATATATTGCTCTCATTCGAATGAGTTCTAGCACTCAAAGAAGTCCAAATTTATACATTAACGAAAATGAGACAATCATTCGAATGAGTGTTAAATCTTATTCAAATGAGACATTCTAAACCGTTGTTAATGAAATACAGTTTAGAAAGTGAAGATGTTGCACTCATTTGAATGAGGTCAAGCACTCACTTCAATGAAGAAGTCCAAATTTATACCTTGACGAAGATGGGGTACCCGTTCGAATGGATGCTAGACCTCATTCGAATGAGACCTTCTAAACTATTGTTAATGAAATACAGTTTAGAAAGTGTAGATGTTGCACTTTCTAAATTGTTTTTATTATGTTCGGTTTAGCAAGATTTCAGCTTTCTCATTTGAATGAGACCATGTTAGCTTTATTATGTTTGTAGAACTTTTTAACCGCACCTAAAAAGAAAGGTTTAGAAAATTAAATGCGTGGGAGCTGACATGGTCGTATATTCAACGTGGCAAACGGCCGTTACAACATCCGTTGCACCAGATGAAAAATGCTACGTTTTATAAATTTTCAGGACAAATTTGGTCCTATAAAACTTCCGGATACTCAATGCTCCAACGTGTACATTTTCATGGTAAAAATTCTACTTTACGCCGAGTATAAATTCTGACGGCGGAAATCTCAAAGGGCCTATTCCGCAGCCTATCATAGTATTAAAGAGTAAAAGCCTTACGAGGATACCACAGAACCAAAACTGCTCAACAACGTATATTCATTTCAGTTATAATCATTTCACACAGTCGGGGAATACAAAATAATGAAATCCACTAATCATGAACAACCAACGTATCCAGATTCATCAGAAAATTCTAGAACAATCTGGTAAACAATGCCGGGCTGAAGCATTCTTGAAATGGTGGATCTGGATGTTTCCCACCAGAAGCTTCGTGAAGTTGCTGCGCTCCCTGATGAGCTGAAACTTTTTCCCAATTGTAAGCTCTGTAATTTCGCTGCGTTTTGGTGCTCCACCAATTCCTCCAATGGCTTCACCATTGTGTGGTGCGACGGAATGAGGAACTCAGTGTCACTCTGTGCTTCACGCTCTAGTACACCCCATTCGTCCACGCCTGAAGCACATTGATTGGGGGTGAGGGGATGAAGACGATGGAGTGAGGTGGGGGATGGGGGCATTTTGGTCAGACAAAAAAGGAGGTGGCTGTGGGTTGGCACATTGATTGATTGCTACGTGGAAATACACATCTTTTGTTTTTTTTTTAACAATCTAACTTAAGGTAGTAACCGCAATTAATTACATAATCATCATTAAATTTATTAAATCACTATTTTCCGTTAAGTAAAATTAACGAAATTAATAACAAATGATTAAAAGTGCAATTTTTTAAATTTAAGATACTAAATTAAAACATGATATAAATTTATTGGACCAGATGCATACTTTACCCAAATATTCCATTTATCCTTTTTTATGGATTAATATCCCATAAATTTCTCTTAATTATTTTCTCTCTCTCATTATTATAAAAAGATGCTTGTCGGAACCACAAGAGAAAAGATATGGAACATTTTTATTGGAGAGAGTAAGAATGATATAATGCTCTAAGAATATGCAAATACTCTCACTTGGTATATATCTGGAATAATTTTGCCATGTAGATCTAAAACTTAAATTTTACTTGATTAATTTCTAACCCCCAAAAGCCAAATGAACATGCACTGAAACACACACACACACACACACATATATATATAGAACATAACTACTTTATAATCTCTAGTTGATTAGGCAAAGAGCACAGCTTATGGAAGAATACAAGCACAAAATAAAAGGCTAATCAAATACAAAGCATTCTTCATGAGAAGGCCAACGAATCCCTTCCCTTGGACAAGGCAGAGGAGCAGGTTTGGCTATGAAGGTTGGATATTGCTGCCCTGGCATCATCACTGACAAATCTGATGCATAAGATACTGGAACCTGTCACAAACATCAATTATTATTTAAAAAAAAAAAGGGAAAACAAGGCTCTTTTTAAATATGGAATATCATCAAAAGCTTGTGTTTAAAATTTTTATTGATCACTGGTTTGGGTATTAATACTATCAATACTTTCTATGTATGAAATCATTTAGAACATTGATACTTACTTTTTATATATAAAAACATATTATGTTCTTATGGCAAATAAAATATCTAAATGTGAAATTTTCACTGATTCTCCCTAATAAATATTTTCTATTCAGTGTCGAATTAGATTGAATTTCCCCTAACTACGAATTTATCTTAAAGTGAACAAAGAGGAGGAAATTTCAGAAGTGAAATGTGGTGGAAGAAACTTACAGTTCGTCTATTTCTATGTTTCCGGGTTGTTCCTCCTGATTCCAGAGAATCCAGCAAAGATTCTGGGGAAGAATACTGTGAAGTTGGTTTAAACAGATGTTCAAATATGGCCATTATGAGGAACATTGAGATCAAAATGGCTGTGGCAACAAAACCAAAAGAAATTGCATTCATAGATGTCCCAAAGCTTCTCCATGGAGCTTCCTTGTCAACAACCCCTGCTTGTGGTGGACCCGGCTCTGATGTTGTGTATATGTTCCATGGTTTAGATCTTTCAGAATTAAAATCGTTCATCGTCGAGCTCCCTGGAAGTCTCTGATTTTGTAAAGACGGCTAAAGATTTAGTATCTGCAGATAAACTGTAAACATGACAAATCTGGTTTAGCAAGTGCTCCAATTGTTCACAAACACATCTCTGTCCAATTGAAGAGTTGTTCGATCCCTGAAACAAATGATAGCCAAAAGATTAGTAATTTGAGACGCAGAGTTCATAAAAGATCTCTGTATTCTGAAGGCCTAAAAAGGGGGAAAAACCTTTGTATCCTGAAGAAGAAGATCGGTGTTGAAAGTTGAAGTAAAAATGAACCTAAAAATCACCAAGGAAATGGTAACTTCTCAGATGGACAAATCATAATGTGGTCCATGGACCAAAAAAACCACATCAAGGTAAAAAAGAAGCATCATGATAGTATTTTCTAGGATTTCTACTTTCTAGAAATCTAGTAATTTTTCTAGGCTTTATCATGAAAGCTCAACTCTGAAGTATCTAAAATCAATAGGTTTCAAGAAAATCATTTCCTCGGAGTCGAGAAACTACAACATGATATCGAATCTGCTGTCTTAAGACATATAAAACATGTTTTCGTATCAAATTTCCGAAAAATGTAGTTTAAACTACAAATCAGCAGCATTTAATCACTGAAATAGTTAATGCATCACTACCATCTGCAAGGTGACTAGACTCAAAAGAGTGGAGAAATCAAAAGCCACATATGCTTAATTTCACAGATTATGTAACATGACATGTATAAGAAGTCATCCATACTCAATCAATCCAAGTGAAGTAACCATTCTTGATGGAAAACATAAGAAATTCAAAGAAATAATTGATTGCCACAAGAGTACTTGCTCCAATCAAACCTCTGCAAGTACATTTCTGCTTAAATAATGATAAAGCCCCAGAACCAAAAAATTCAAGATAGAGAAAAAAGAGGTTTGATATAATTCCAGAAATGCTGTACAACAAGCAATTAAAATGCTTGGGAGATGGCAATGTAATGATAAACTTCACATAAAATAGACCTTTATCCTTCTGGAGTTCTTGTTATGGTTTGACACAAATGACACAGCTCATGAGACAACCAGCTTAACTATTCCTTCTGTGATAATGAATGATTGGATCACCAAGTAGGGCTGGTTTTTTTCCCAGTTTCTTATTAACAGCTGTTTCTTCAAAGCAAAGAACACCACACTTCCCTCTCTAAGCATCACATAAAGATGATGCTCACCCCCAGTTAGCTTTATACCCAATAGAAAATGTGAAGACAAAGTTATATGATGATAATCCCTATTGGTAAGCTTTTCTATTTATGTTTCCATGTCGATGACGAGCCTGATGCCTAACTTATTGAATACTATACCTTGTCCGAAGAAGCAAACTTAAAAGAAATAAAAAAGAATGGGCCTTGCTGTCTGGAGAGCCAGAACAAAGAATTTCCAACAAGATGTGCTTTTAAAAGTAGTCATATTTTAAAAGCTGGATTTCATCAAGGTTGTTCTTTGTTCTTCTTAATCCAAACTCTAAGTCACATGAATAGTGGCCCTTGGTGGGGACAAGTGCAGCTATAATTTCCAACCAGTCCTATTTAGAAATGGCAGCATTCCTTAGATAAAAAAAATGAATCTACTAATAAGTATTTTGAATCTAAAGGCAACAGTTCTCATTATACACTATGATGATTTTTATGATTAAAATAAAATACACCGAACCTACATGAAGTAGATGGATGGATAAATACCCACGAGTTGGAAACTCAAAGACATTGAGGCTCTTCTCTCTTGATGACATTGAGAGATCTAAAGCTCTTTTTGATGATGGCATTAGTGCATTGATTGATCCCTCTTAAATTCAAATATAACCTTCAAATGTAATCATCAACTATGGTTGCACTATCTTGGCACAATCTCATAAAAATCTTCACTGATTAAAAGATATGAAAGGAAGTGGGGAAAGGCTGCTGTAACATATATGAAAATACTCCATATAACTCATACATTTGTGCAAAAAGAGAAAAGGGGAAAAATTATAGTAATGATTATAATAAATAACTAGAGGAAAGTGTAGTGAGTGTGATAGATGGACATGTAACAGCTAAGCAGGAGCAGAGGAGCCATGATTCAGGAGGGAAGGAGAAATGGGTCTATTAGGAGGGGGGCAAAGCTAGTAAAGTGGTTGATTTAGACCACTTTCAAGGCTCTCCTCATGTTTGGTCCAAAAAAAGCACATGTTGAAAGGGCCAAAAGAATTCATAACTTTTTGTCAGAAAATGAAAGAGCCAATAGGTTGCGATTTGCCAAGTTTTCATGTGAAACAAAATGCTGAGGCTATGTTTGGTTTGATGGAGGGGATGGCAAGGGATGAGAGGGTATAAGTTACCTTATTTGGTTTAGTTAAAAGGTAAGGAAGGGGAAGGATTTTTAATGATCTTTTGTTTGATTCAGGAGGGGAAGGGATGGAAGTTAATAACCAATTTACCATTTTACCCTTATATGTTGATTTATATTTATTTACTTACACAATTTATTTAAATTAGTTTTTACTCATGAAAATTAATCACTTTTTTATTTAATTAATTAAAACAATTATTAAGATACTAATATAATTATTTAAATAATTAAAAAATTGGATTATATGAGGGAATCCATTCAACAAATTATATGCTGCTGAAAATATGGTTTATATGATGAACACAAATACATTAGGCATGAGCAATCCAATTACAACTCTTAGAATAATGGAGCTTTGACAATCAAACAATTCAGTATTCCCTGAAGAAAAAAATCACTTAATATGCCCTAGCACTGGAAGCACAGATAATCTCCTCTTTCCAACAATATATTGATTTAACAAGAATGCCAAGAAGTATGTAATTTTCATAGAATCAATGAAAATATTATGTATGCTGCATGGAATGTCCGCCAGCGGATTTCCTAAGCTTGAGTAAGAAAACATCAAGTAGGATTTC
>JANTPZ010029281.1:0-10048 GCA_025593235.1 Vachellia pachyceras
TTTCACAGATTCCGAGGTAAAACCTAGGTTTTGAAATGTGATTTATGTTTGGGAAGTTATAGCTTTTACAGATTTCGAGATAGAAAAGTAAGAAAAAGTGGGTATGAAAGAGGAAAGTAAGAAAGAGAAAGAGAGAAAAAGTAAGAAAGAGGAAAGTAAGAAAGAGTAGTAAAAAGAGAGTATGAAAGAGAAAACCTAGGTTTCAAACCTAGGTTTTGAAACCTAGGTTTCAAAACTTTGAAACCAAACCAACCCTAAGATTTATTTGGTCCGTTCACTTACGAAGAAGAAAAGTCTTCACAGTGATCGAAGACGTGGCCAAAGCTGTATTAATATACTTGATTGGGACACGATCCCTACAGTGATCGAGATGATTTTCGGACCGTATCATCTGCGTTCTTCTTCATGATCAGAAAATGGTGATTTTCGGACCTTATCATCTACGTTATGTGGGAGAGTAAGAGACCAAATGGTTTGCACAATGTTTACTTTGACCAAGAAGGCAAGGAGAGATATTTATATGCATAATAGTATCTCTAACTTGATTATATCTAATGACTTGAGACTACATATGCTTAATAAAAGAAACGCTTTTCTCGCTGATGCCACATTCACACGAGAGAAGAGTTATCAGTATTGCATTCATTCGGATTTTCGAATTTTCCTTCTTTTTTAACTTTTTTCCAATGAATTTTCGAAAGAAATACCTCAAAGGCATGGGGGCATTGACTCAGACTTCGCTTGTGGTGTCCAACTAGAAGGGGGAACCACACTACTGGATGAGTCCTAATCCATCTTGATCAAAAGGATAGATCAAGTCTCGAAAACTTGACTTTTTAACCTCCATTACTATATTCCTTGAAATAAACTAATAAAATAATAATTTTGTAATTTAAGAATATTTTTCTCTCATATTTTCCAAATTACCCCTATTCATATATATTCTTTCAAATAGTTGCAATCAAATTCAAAATAGTCACAAAAATTTGTTATATAGGGCTGTGTATTATAGAAAGGACCGTACTTATATACAAAATTCTTTATATCCATTAACGTTAACTTTTATAATTATGTAGGGTCATATGTCCTAATTTCTTTTTGTTGGTTTATAATTAAGTGATAACATTTCAAAATACATACAAGACTAAATGTAATTGATGAACTTGATATGATGAATATAGGAAACTTGACTTGAATATTTTACATTTAGAAACATCACATGACAATTATTACAATTAAATAATTTACCTATTTTTATTAATTTACTCAATTTCGTTAAATAGCTCTTAATTAAGGATCAAATAAGTAATAAGTAATATTTCCTCTTATTCTAAATATAGGTCTCATTTATAGTGTACTTTACACTGAAAATAATCTTATATTTTTTCCCCAAAAAAGAGGCTTATATTTAGTATTATAGGTAGTACATCTTTAAATTCGTAATGAAAAATGCCTTTATATTCTTATTATCAAATACCCAATAAGAGTTTATATAGTTATATAAATATTGCTTGATAAATAACAAAGCGTGTGTATTTATCTTCCTCCACACGCTAATATATGATCGCATCATATTCATGATTTATTTAATTTTTAATAAATTAAGTGTCGTGGATCAAAGAAAATATGAGTGTATACTTTATGAGTGTATCCAATGACTAGTAAACGGAAAAAGGGGGACCTTAATTGGAATGGAAATGAAACATGCATCCTAATTACAATAAACTATATATAGATACTTTAATTGAAAATTTGTCACTAATTTATTAAGAAAAATGAATAATCACTAACTTGTTTGACCTGTCTGAAAAAACAACAGATTAGCTTGTTTGACTCGGTATGCAACTTTTTTCTGGGAGGGGGGATTGATGTGGTCTAGGGTAAGAGTGGCTTAAGAAAATGTATAAAGTACTTAAAAACATTTAAAATATAGAATTTTTAGTGTGTGTTTTGTAAATTAGAGTACTACCACCCTTCTGTTTTGAATAAAAAATGTAGAGAGTATGTTTACTTTAATTTTAAATATAACACATTACTTCATTTTTCTTAATTTTTAAATGTTTTCATTAAGTATCCATATTAATTATTCATATCATGGGGCTTCTATAAAAGTTAGTTTCAATTCATATAATTTAAGAGATTATTTTAAGATAATCAATATGCATTTGTTACGCATAACTAATTTAACTAAATTTTTAATATATATATATATATAGTTTTATATCTCTTTTCCATTGGAGATTTAAAATATAAAACATCAATTCATTTTTTAAGTGAACAAAGTATATTTTTTTAAAAAATATACTTTGTTTTATATCTCTTTTATTGTAATTTAAAATATAAAACATCAATTCATTTTTTTAACTTTTAAATGCTTTCATGAAGTATTCATATTAATTGTTTATATTAGGGGACTTAAGGTTAGTTTTATTTAAGAGATTAGGTTAAGATAATCAATATACATTTGTTACACATAAACATAATTAACTTAAATAAATTTTAAATATATATATAATAGTTTTATATCTCTTGTATTAACGTTAGGATGTAATTAATATTTAATAATTGTTGCAAACATGAAATGAAATTACTATAATTAATTTTTTTAATGTTGAAAACATGAAAAGACTATGGCCAAATTGGTTGAATGGCAAAGAGAATTACCCTCTCTTTCTCTTATTCTTTTAAGTGAACCAAGTATATTTTTTGTTTATTTTTGAAAGTGAACAGGAAATAAATAAAGAGAGATATGACAGTTTCAACGGCAAAGAATAATTTACAAGTATTTTTAACGTAACGAGAAATAAATAAATATTTTTTCTGGGAATTTCGAGAGAAGGACCTCAGAACCATCTGGCTATATATTGATTCAGATTTTAGACTTTGGTGGTCATACAAACTTTAAAGGTGATGACGACTCGACTTTTAAAGTTCCATTAGTCCTTGGAATAAACAAATATAATACATAATACATTTTTTTGTAAATAAAAAGCATTTCTATTCTTATATGTTAGGTAATAATTATTACCTAACACCCAATAAGAGTTTAGTTATTTCAATAATGCATTGCTTGAATCGAATAACATATTTACGTCTCTTTCTTTCTTTTATTTTCCTTTTCTTTCTTTTGACTGAAATGCATGTATCTTTCATTTATTTTCCAAGTTTTGAAATTAACTTCCATCATCTAGGCACACCTCATCCACCTAACATTATGGGAAATCGACAAGACAAAAGAAGAATTTGAAAAATGCAAAATTTTAAATTAGGTATTTATTATAAAACATATTGTAAATTGTTTTTTTAGAAGTGATTAATACCTTATTTATTTAGAATGGTAACAACTAATTTGATATTGTGCAATTTCTAAGTTCTTTTTTGTCATTTTCGCTAACATTTTCTTTTTTAAGCACATGTATATTCCTATTGAGATACTATCAAATATTAAATATGCGCATATTTCTTCTAATGGAGATTCAAATTGTGAGTAATTAACCTCTTCGGTCAGACTCATAAATCTTAATGATTAAGAGCTTGTTTGGCTCCTAGTTTCAAAACCTAAATTTTACATAAAAATCTAAGTTTTATTTAAGTACACACATTTTTCAGAAAAGCTATTCTGAAGACAAAATCTATATTTTGAAAAAGTTTTTTTCTTGTCAAATCACACCTTATCTCATAATAAAATTTCTATTTCCTCTTTTTTCTTCCTTTCTCTTTTCTACTTTTGCATTGAACTCCGTAAAATCCAATAACTTCTTAAAACAATCACATTTTAAAATCTAGGTTTTGCTTTGGAATTCGTAAAAGCTATTATTCCAAAATTTATTCTTTAAAACATAGGTTTTGCATCAAACTTCGTAAAAGTTATTCTCAAACGGATCTTTAAACATGCTCTAAAACCTTGTTTTTGCCTCTAAATGGATACAATACATATTCACTTGGCCCATTATATCCATGCATAGTTCTCGAGGAATCAAAAGCTTGTGATTATTGTATCAAAAAAAAAACCTTGTAATTAACAAAAACATCTCTCTCATCAGTGAGTTTGAGTGTGGTGAAAGTTGTTGATCCCTTCTAACATGGTAAATCAAATTTTAAATTTTCATTAAAAAATATGTTCGTGCTTAGTATTCAACTAAACATAGAACACGATTGCTTCCAATATGATAGTACTGCGCTTAAAAAGAAAATCTGACCCTTTTCTGCGGGTAAAAGAAATTTAAAAAAAAAACAGAATTTTGTTGAGGAAGCCCAACTCTGTTCAATTTAGACTTTAAGGGACTAACAAGCCCAACTCTGATCAATCAAGGTTAAGCTCAACCCATCAAAGGGGCCAACGGGCGGATCATAATACACACATTTTTGTCCGATCAGTCCACAAATATATAAAGATTGCTCATCAGTACATATTCTTTCATAACTTTTTGGCGGAATATTGCTCCATAACCAACTGTTGTAGTATTGTTATTTAAAGGTTTTCTATTCAAAATAGTTCAAATATAAAAGAAGAATATGCAATCCAACATTGGTCTTCTGGAAAAAGTAATGACAGTGACCTCGAGGCTAAAAAAATGTTACTTTTGAATCTAATAATAAAAATCTTGTCTCATGCATCAATAATGTTATCACCTCTTTCCTCTTCTTGTAGTGCAAAAATGTTCATGTCTGGGGGATTTCGAGGTTTCATAAAGATTAAAAGCCCGTTTGGAGATGCGGTAGAGAAATATTTTCACGCAAATTGATGTAAATATATGAAGAAGACTATCTCGTTTTGCAGAAAAACACTGTTGAACATATGTTTGGCTTTTGGAAACGTTGTTCCAAACAAGTCCTAAATCACGCCTTCTATGAACGCTTATCCAAACAGGTTAAGGTGGAGAAGTGCTTTTACGTAAGTCGGGATCAGTATGTGAGAGGAGTTTGTCTCAACTTGTCTGTAACGTAAAAAAAATGAGAAAAAACGCTTATCCAAATAGACTGAGATTTAGAAAGTACTTACAAAGATACTTACATAGCGCTCCCACTAAAACGATATGGTCCATCAACTCCATCAACTCTTCTATGAACAAATGAATATGCTAAAGATGAAGTTTTATTGTGTTATCTGGCTTTCTTGATTTGGTTTGGTTATACGAATTTTTCCAATAAAAAGCCTGTAAAGAGAGGATATGAACAAATATTTTAATTAAAAAAATATTTATATTACATGAATCTGAAAGGATGAAGAAATTATTAAACTTTTCATTTAAATTATTTCTATTGATCAAAGTATGGATAACAGCGTTGTCTAAAAATCAATTTTCTTTTTTTTTTTGGACGAAATAAAGACGTGATCGCCATCCATTTCATTTTGTTTTTGATTGTTCGATGGTTCAAATTGATGATGATATTGAACAATGAAATAATAAATAAAAATAACATTTTCCGAGGCTCACGCACTGTATTCCACGTGTAAGGCCGTACAAAGTGCTTTCTCGTCCGTTTTTTCCGTTTCTCTTCATTGTTGGCCTTCCAATGCGCACTTTCTTCTCTCCTCCCTCGTCCCTGTACTCCTCTGTAACCTCTCCACTCTTTTCGATCTCTATTCCTTCTGTTCACCGTCGCCTCCCTCACTTGCCTCCTACCCTCTTTTATGGTTCGTTTTCCTTTCCCTTTTTTTTTTTATCCCCACAACTTAACGCAAACTATGGATATTACATATTGTCCAACTTTGGATGTAGTTTCGGCTCTCTGTCTGGGTATCCTAGTTTATTTTACCTATGAATTTGCGCTCGCTAATTTTGATTTGATCTGGGCAGGTTTTACGTGGTGTCGGGTGTTGGAAATATGGCGTACAAAGTCGATCATGAATACGACTATCTCTTTAAGATAGTACTGATTGGGGATTCTGGTGTCGGAAAATCCAATATCCTTTCTAGGTTTACGCGAAATGAGTTTTGTTTGGAATCCAAATCTACCATTGGGGTGGAATTTGCTACCAGGACATTGCAGGTTGGTTTCCTAATATTAACTTTCATGTAATTTTCCGTTTTGTTTTGGTTTACTCTCGTATGAAAGGTGCTGGGTTCTTGTTGATCTTCCCCTTCGAGTAGTCTTTACCTGGGTCAAAATTAGGTCCCGAGAGAACAGAATTAGTGAATGAATCTCTGTCTAGTTTAAGGATAATGAACACCTAATGAGTTTGTTCTGTTATGGTGACTATACATAGAGGCATCAATTGGAATGCATTTACTCTTCACCATTACATTCGCATGCAACATTTAATATAGATGTGGCCAGATAGATGCACTTGATACCATGAAGCAATCTAGATATTTCTATTCCTGACTTCTCTGTAATGTATGTTAGTTTTCTTCTGTGAAAAAATTGGGACTCTCATTACTTAATTTCTTTAAGATCGCTAGCAATGTTTGTATTTACAATATTTACTGTTTGCCACCAATTTTCGTCTATGTCTATTAGCGTTACTACCACTTGTGTACCCTCTAGAAGTGAAACGATTCTTTAATTGGACGAGATTGTAACAAAACAATTTACAAATTTTGTTTAATAGCTCAAGTTTTAGCATTTTTAGTTCATTGAGTCTCTATCCCTAGGTGCTCTCTCTCTCATTTTTGTTCACAAAGGGTCTAGTTCTGATGCGACCTGTCAAACATTTTATTGAACTATTCATGATAGGCGTATCTCAGAATTCCTTGGTGCTGTAGCATGACCAAGTGCTTTGTCTGCACTTAAAGTAGTTTGGGTGAAAGAGGGCTTGCAACAACGTCAAACAAAATTATTCATAAAGTTCACTTAACAACTTGTTAGGTATCAACAATCATTCTCCATGTTAGGGATGGCCACAACCCATCCTAACCACATTTTATTGCGCAAAATTAAAAAGAAAAAGAAAAGAAATCGTGGTCGAAGCCAATCTTATTGGCTAGTTTTGCTTACTCAATTCAACTAATTAAAAGAAAACAAACATTTCTATGAGAATTTGTTTAAAATATAATTTTATAGAAGGCTTGTCCATCTTTGTAAAGAGTCACGAGTTACAATCAGCATGGATCAGACAATGTAGGGGACAAATGTGTAGTTCTGTTGATTATTAGGAAATCCACATTTCTGTTGACACAGGTGGAGGGGAAGACCGTAAAGGCACAAATATGGGACACTGCAGGTCAAGAGAGATACAGAGCGATCACAAGTGCCTACTATAGAGGAGCTGTTGGAGCCTTGTTGGTCTATGACATAACAAAAAGGCAGACATTTGAAAATGTGCAGAGGTGGCTTCGCGAACTAAGGGACCATGCAGATTCTAACATTGTCATTATGATGGCTGGAAACAAATCTGACCTGAATCATTTAAGAGCAGTCGCTACTGAAGATGCTCAGAGTTTGGCTGAGAGGGAGAATCTTTCTTTTCTAGAGACTTCAGCATTAGAGGCCTATAATGTTGAGAAGGCGTTCCAAACCATATTGTTGGATATATATCAAATTATGAGTAAAAAGGCTCTGGCAGCACAAGAAGCAACTTCCTCCACGGGCCTTCCACAAGGGACAACCATAAATGTCTCATATTTGTCAGGTAACGTGGAAAAGAAATCTTGTTGCTCAAATTAAACAGGATAGCTCTCTGTAAAAAAGGAGAGGAGTGAACTTGCTCATGGAAAAATAGTTATATGAAATAGCAACATGAGGAATACTTGCTACCAGCTGCCAGATTTTCCTTTATATTATTCTTCTGGAAGATGGGAGGGGCTGATATCTAGTCTCTTATCACTCACAAGTGAATATGATGAACATGGAAGTGTAAACAAATTTGTCTTCGCTTCGAAATTAAGTTATTATGAAAAGCAGCAATGCTTTCCGGAGTTAAGATATTTGGTACACGGTGGGGTTTAGTTGGAAGCAATGTAACTATAATTTCACAACAATGTGTCACTCATTTGGCTCTTCTGATCTGTGTATCTGTCTTCTTTCATTCACAATAAGATATTTTATTTCTTATATTTAATCTGATGTTGCTTGTAATTATAACCATGCTTAAAAATGCTTATTCTAACTCGTTGGATGTGCACCTAAAATGAAACAATGGAAGATCTTTACTTCAGTATAAAATAATAATTGTGTAGCAGTAAGAAAGCCAAACTAATCTTGAAATAACCTATGAACGTATGAGAATGAAATCGGAATCCAAAAGTTCGTTCTTCATGTTTTATTTTATGATTGGCTTACTCATCTTGGGTACCTACGATTTTTCTATCAAACATTTCGAGATGTCTTTATGATCCTTCAGAAGAATTGGTCAAAGAGTCGCCAATGTTGATATCATATTGCAAAATGCATTTTACTGATGTATTTAACAGCTAGTTATTCAGTAATGACTGCGTTGCATCTGATTATTTGTATTTTATTAACGTGAATACACCAATGAACGACTAAGGAATTATCACCAACCTTCAAAGTTGTTAAAGTTTTTTTAATAATAGACAATTTTATTTAAACAGGTAAAACCATATATATATATATATATATATTTGTGTTTCAATACAAACCATTGCCCAAATAGTTTGAGATTCAATTCAAACCATTGCCCAAAACAAACTAAAAGAACCCAGTGAAGCCTAAGCGAGAACAAAGAGATAAACCTAACTGAAACGAATCCAACGTGACAGCCAGGGGTTGGGTTCAGTGGAATCTACTAATCCCTCGCAACGTTGTCAATGGAGTGGGCTAATTCTATATAATGCGGTAAACCTACGTTTAAATTTCTAATGGGAGAAATATAAAGCTAATTCTATATAATGCGGTAAACCAACGTTTAAATTTCTAATGGGAGAAATATTTATATTTTTCATCAATGTCTTAGATTGTTTCAGTATGAGGATATTTGATTTTGACAAACCGGTTTCAATTTAAAACTGTGACCATTAGGTTGGAAAAAATGTGCCTCTTGTTTAACCAACGGTCAAATGTTGAGTCTCGTTAGAATGTTAAGTTTTGCACAATATGACGAACCATATCATGCATGTGATAAAATTAAAATTGTGAATGGTACAAATAGGGCTGTTTTAATTTTTTTTGTTTAAATATATATTTTTATTGGAAGCAATCTTATTTTATACCACATTAGATACTAAATATAGACATATGTCTCAACTGTAATTCCAAACTTCGACCATGTAAATAGGGTCATTTTAATAAGCTAAGATCCTCCGCTCTTACTTTTCCAATCACAATTTCTCCATACAAATATGTCTATATACTATTTTTGTTAGTGACACACATGAGTGTTCGTTGGGTTGGAAATATAATAGCTTGTTTGGAGGACTAACACAAAAAGTCATTTTCTCTCCCTTAATTAATTTCTTCTTTGTAACTTGAAGTGTTGTTTACTGTGCTCATTGGGTCAA
This sequence comes from Vachellia pachyceras, assembly GCA_025593235.1. NCBI lineage: Eukaryota > Viridiplantae > Streptophyta > Magnoliopsida > Fabales > Fabaceae > Vachellia > Vachellia pachyceras. The sequence goes on from JANTPZ010029281.1 coordinate 9,405, forward strand.
TAGATTTGTCATTACCAAGTCGTTTACGCAATTTTGTAAGTCAAGTCTATTGATACAATTTAATTTTTTTCCATATATCGTTATTATAAAATCTTAAATATAGAAATGTTAGTTACTCCTAGAGCCTAAAAACAGGTCGACAAAGCCCGGATGATTGGAGGGTTGGATTTGAGATCTTGAGCCACCAGAAGGAAACAAACTTAAAAGGACCATTAGCATTGACTTGTTCAAGCTCATCAAATATATATTTTTATTTCTGTTATTAAGAATTTAAAATTAAAAAAGTTGGTCAAAAAAAATTAAAAAAAAATCCATTTTCAAACTCTGGGTTAATAGATTTGTCACTGTCAAGAAGTCATTTCTGTAAGTTTTGTAAGTCAAGTCTATTAACATGGTTTAATTTTTTTCATATATGTTTATTATAAAATCTTAAATATAGAAATATTATTCATTATACCTATTATTATATTTATATAATAATTAACTATAGAACATATAGGAACCAAAAATAACATTATAGGGTCTGGGTCTTTTGTTAGATAATTGTTTATCCTACATGTCATCATAAGTTAGGTTGTAAGTTGAATTATATTTACAACTTACAATAATGTTATATTAATTGTATTTTTTATTGCACACCATTG
>JANTPZ010029360.1:4323-18723 GCA_025593235.1 Vachellia pachyceras
CTTGTGTATGCAGCAGCCACCGTTGGGAGACTCACCCACCATGCCAGGTGCGCGACGCGGGTCGAGTCCGGACGTAGTCGGAGCGAAGCTCCGATAAACCGGGCGGGCAACCGAAAAAACTTAGGCCTCAAATAGGATTATAGTAATGCCATTTTTAGGTCATTTGATCATTTGGAAGCTCTTACACTTCTCCCAAAATGGATATACGCTTCGTTTGGAAACCCGTTGAGAAAACGGACACAGATTCCTAAGTACTTTATGTGAGAGGAATTTTGTCTCGGCTTACGTGAGAATGGGTTTTGGGGGTCAAAACGGGGTTCCTAACGGAAACCCAAACGAAGCCATAATTGTTGGGCTTTTCTCTACACTTTTTGTTTGGGCCTCTGTCTTAAATATATCTCTTATCAATATTTGTAAAGCCTCCTTTATTTTTTTTGCTCCTTGAACGTGTCATTAGACTTTCAATATTCTGTAAGGGATCATGGGCTCTGAATGTAAGAATTGAAGTAGATTCTTGATTCCTATCATTTTCTCCCTCCCAAAAAGGATTCGTCATTGAATCTACTACATCAAATAAGGTTAGGTCTGACACATTAGATAGCATAAACATTACCATAAGAACCAGGAAAGTCAATCTTGTATGCGTCATTATCATTAATCTATTCCAACATCAGAAACGGACCATCACCCTTAGGGTGTAAATTGGACTGCCTCTGGGTAGGAAAGGGCCCTTGTCTGAGGTGTACTCAGACCCAATCACCTGGTTCAATTATGACCTTCTTGCACCCTTTGTTTGCTTGCATTGCATATTGCTCATTTCTTTGCTCGATGTTTGCTCTTACCTTAGCATGTAAATATGTAACAAATTCAGTCTTTTTCTTGCCATCAAGGTTAACTCTTTCATGTTCAGGTAATGGTAAAATATAAATAGCAGTGATAGGGTTGAAGCCATACACAACTTCAAAGGGAGAAAATGATGTGGCAGAATGTATTGTTCTATTATAGGCAAATTCTATATGAGGCAAGCATTTCTTGTAATTCTTTAAATTCTTTTGAATGATTGCATGAAATAATTAAGTTATTGTGTCCTATTGACATCTTTTTGCTCATCTGTTTGAGGGTGTGCAACAGTAAAAAACAGTTTAGTTCCTAACTTACTCCATAGCGTTCTCCAAATTAGAATGGCTAAAGGAGCTTAACATCACGATCACTAACTATGGTCTAAGGTAACCCATGCGATCTAACAACTTCCCTAAAGAACAAATCATCAATATGTGTGGCGTCATTCATTCGGGAACATGCAATGCAGCAATGAAGTGTTCCATTTTATTAAATCTATCAACAACTACAAAAATGTTGTCCATCCCACTAAGGGTCCTAGGCAACTCAAGTACAAAATCCACAAAGATATCAACTTAAGGGTGTGTGGGAACGAGAAGGGGTGTGTATAAACCATGAGGTTGAATTTTAGATTTAGCGTGCTTGCAAGAGATGCATTTATCACACATAGATTGTACATCACGCCTCATGCAAGGCCAATAAAAATGTTCATTCAAGATATCTAATGTTTTAGCAACACCAAAATGGCCAATGAGACCACCACCTTCACTTTCTTTCACAAGCAACTCACAAATAGGACATCTGGGCATACAAAGCTTATCACGTTTAAGCAAGAATCCGTCATGTCTAAAGAAATCATTAAAGCATGATTTTGCACAATTATGCCAAATTTCACTAAAATCAACATCTTTCTCATACAATTCCTTTATCATTTCAAAACCAAGCAATTCACATGTAAAGAAGTAATAAGAGAATGATGTCTAGATAATGCATCAGTTATACATTTTCTTTGCCTTGCTTGTACTTAATCACATAAGGGTTTCAATAAACTCAAGCCATCTAACATGTCATTTATTAACCTTTGCAGCTATGCTCTAATAACAATGTCTTCACTATCAGTTCAAGATTTGACCAATCTTTGAAAGCATATATATAAGACAAATGTGCATCCCTTTTGACATTTGACATTCACTCTTAATGGCTCACTTTTAACTAGCATCAACTTCACTCCTACACGTATGATATAATCATCTATTACACGAACAAGTTTATTCTTATTTGCATATGTGATATGTCCCACCCAACATGAAAAAGGGCCTTGACCCAATAAGATCTTCTTGGAATTTCACTTTTGTTGGAGGCCCATTAGTGTCAATTATACCAAAGTCATTGCCTTCATGCTCATTGCCATCATCACCAACATTTGCCGACACCAACTCACCTCTGAGGCTTACATTATCATCCCTCCACTGTTCAGAGCCTAACTATTATCACTAAAGCCATTGTTTTCTCCATTTTCATGGCCTACTTGACCGATTTCCACTTTTGCATGCTTCTCACCAAACTTATCGTCAATCAGATTACTTAAAGAACCAAACTGGACTCTTAAACTCTCTAAAAAGTCAAAGTCATTATCACTACCCTCTTTCCCAACTTCGGGATCACCATCCCCACAACACTCCATTAAACCTTAATCCTAAATTAATTAATCATAATAAAAAAAACATTTTACAATACATAAACGGATAAAGAGCAAATTGTGAAACCCATTTAACTTGATATTACATATTTCGTACCTGACTTTAGGATGAATCTCTGAGCTATGACAACTGTTCTTATATGCACCACACTTTCATGCGCCACAAGTTTCTTCTGCTCTTCGTATGTGGATTAGGAATTCAGTCAACTTTGCAAATTTGGGGCTTTCTATTTTGCAATATCTTTCCACAGTTTCACTGATAAGCCACGTAACACACCACCTCAACAATTAAATCACAGGTGTTATCCATGTAAGATGCTATCGTGGAAATTCTGATGCCACCATGTCAGGTTCATAGTGAAGGTTAACTATCCGTTGCTCAAGGTGAAAAATGATAGGGGAGTTTTAAATTTGGAGGGTCATGTTGGAAGGATTTTAAAGGTTTCTATTCATCCTTGTACATGTGAAGTTCAAATTGCTGCTTCTCCGGATACTAATGGACTACTACTTTTTTGGTCACTTCCTAGGATTTCAAACTGCTCCGTGGGATGTCCAACCTTGATTCCCACTTGGCAACTCTGTGGAAAGCTTGTAACACATGATTGTTGTTCCATGTTTACAAGCTTGAGGTGGGCGCCTTCAGTATTTGATGATGAACAGGTTCTTTTCATGGGACATGCCAATGGCATTGATAGCTTTATTGTCAATTTTTTTCAAACTGAAGGAGAAAGCATACGACACCACTACTTTTGCACTATACCCTTCAGTGGTCATGGTCCTTATGAGGATGGCCCCACTGATATCTTTGCTATTTCTTTGAACTCCACTTGTAATAAAACATTTTCTGACAATAAGCTTATGCTTCTGGCAATTTGGATGCGGGGATTTCAGGCCCTGTCATGGGAAATTACCTTGCACTCATTTGACATGTCAACAAGCTTTTGTGAATGCAATTTTGATGCCAAGAGTCTTGCTGGCCACAGTATGTGGGCGTTTGAAAGTGCTTTTTCTGGTAAAAGATACTGCATAAGTGTCAATCCTTGCTCATCTTAGTTTCTTAGTACTCTTAATAATGATCTGGTTACTAGTTTTGCTGTGCCTTGCCCAGCTACTCTTAGCCAAAGACAACAAAAATTTGGTTTTGTAAATGATCATTGCAGTTGTTATCCTGCATATGTCCCCGTCACAGGCTTATCTGATGGCAGCTTGAAACTGTGGAGAAGTAAGCATGGTAACAGATCAACCTTGCGCTTGCCATGGGAGCTTGCAGGTCTGTTTGCTCCACATGAAGGTCCTATCAATGGTATATGTTTGACTGATTGTGGTCAGAAGATTGCTACATTCAGCAACAGGAGTAATTCAAATGCAGTTAGTGCCATCCATATATGGCATGCTGTAAACTTGACCAGTGCAGGGACTTTTATTTTGGAGGATAAGTTAACCTTTGATAGTGATGTTATTACTCTAAACTGGTTCACTTTGGGGACTGGTCAGTTATTGCTTGGTGTTTGCTTACAAAATGAATTGCAAGTATATTCTCAGAGGCGTTATGATGGTTTGACTTCGTTAACCTCTGGAAACTTTTCCAAAATGAATATATGGGTTTGTGTTGCATCTACTCATACACCCATTCCCATTAATGACTTCTTGTGGGGGCCCAGAGCCACAGCAGTGGTAGTTTATAGAAATTACGTTACTCTATTTAGTAATTGGTTGTTCCATGTGGATGAAAAGCATCACAGTAATTCTCATTCATGTGAGTCAAAGGTGAATCTCCATGATTGTAAGGTTGTTACATTTGAAGACACGCTTTCTGCAGTTTTCTCTGATAGTGACATCAGCACCGTCAGAGACCTGTCACTTGGGGATAGTCGAGGAGACTCTGAGTCCATGCAGCCTATCAAAAGTAATATGAAGACCAACAAACTAGATAGCAGCTTGGTTCTAGCTAAGTGTCAATTGGAAGCTCAACTGAGTACCTACGCTGGTTCATGGAGCATCTTTGAAATTGTGGAAAAATTAAGTGGATCTTTGCCTATTTATCACCCTGATGTACTCCTAATTAATATATGATCGGGTAATGGACGAGTCTTGTTCTCCAACTTTATTCTTTCCTCTTCTGTCAATAATAATCACTTTATCCTTTTTTTTAAAAAAAAAATAAAAAATCTATAATAGCTTGATTTATAAAAGGATGTTTGACTATATAATTTATGGTATTCCAATTTATTTGCTATTTTGGCCAAAAAATTAAAAATTATCTGCTTCTAATTACTGTTAACAGGTAGTGCCGTGATTTGCAAGACAAGTTTTGTTCCCAATCTGCTTTGATAGTGTTTGAAAGAATTTGCTTATGAGGCATGCAATGCAATGAAGATTGCATCAAAACATTCATGCTATTTTTCTCTAATGTTTTCAGGCAACTGGAAACATGCATATGTGGCAGTGAGGCATCTTTTTGAATTTGTGACTTCTAATTATGCTCCTGAAAACAGTTATACCCCCAAAAAAGTTGGTCCTCCAGTGCTCTTATTGTCAGACTATTTAGAAGGACTTGTTTCTAAAAGTTCCCAAGATAGGGAATTTCAATGGAGTGGGGATGCTGCTTCGATCTCCCTCTCTCAAAGTAGCTTCATGAAGTTTCATTATCATTCAGGCTTCACTGTTGAAAATACATCCTCGACAAAATCTGAGCTCAACGACTTCATCAAATCCCTTGAAAATTTGCCTGGCCTAGAAGCTATTATCAACATAAAAAAGACACAGATTCTTGCAGTTATTGATCTGCTTTGAAGTTAATAGTCTGCACTCATCTTCCGCATATCGAAGTCTTGATGAGCCTGGACGAAGGTATTCCTTTTCCCCCCAATATTCCCAAGTTAGTTTAGTAATGTATAGCTCTCTGTTAAGGTTCACTATAAATTTTTGTTTTCTTTTTTATAAGTGAAATCCTTTGGAAGACATTAAGGGAGCCATATAGCTGATCTACCCTAGATGTAAACTAAATGCAATCCCTGGATTTGGCAGAAGAAAAATAAAAGATAGTAACAACCTGTACCAACCAACTCTACAATGGACAATCTGGTAGTAGAAAAGCTAAGCAGAAGACAAAGTAAATTGATTTTAATATCCACTGAATCTCTAGTATTTGATCACGGGCAGGGAAATATAAAATTTTAATTAAAAGCTTACATGCTATGCTTAAAGCTATTATAACCTAAATTGTTAGCAACGGAGCTTTATATCCTTTGCTCCTCTATTAGTTTTTACATTGCCTGTTAGATAATCTAATAGTAGGGATCACTTTTGAAGTATTTTCTTTATTGAAATTGTGCGATGGATGAGAGTAATGAACCAAGAATTGCAGAAGTGAGTGTGATAAAACCAGTGAAATTCCTGGCTTCTCCATCTGTCGTTACAGTTAGGATGATGCAGATAGCAAGGAGAGTCCTAGAATTCTGGGATACTTTCAACTAAATCCAAAAGCGGAACATCTACTAACTTTCAGATGATAAGAGATAGTAAAGCTAAAATTAAAATAAGTCAGCAATATGGTGTGTTTGGCACTGTCAATATGATGTTTTTAATTAGAGAAAACCTGTTTTTGGGAAGTTTGTCTGCCATGATGCACTTTAATAAATTATATTCCTGTGTTTATAGGTTTTGGGTGGGATTAAGGTTTCAGCAACTTCTTTTTGTCCGGACTTTTGGTAGAGTTGCAACTGCGGAAGAGTTGATAGTTAACTCAAGGCTGTTTGTATGGGCTTACCACTCTGATTGCCAAGAAAGTTTGCTTGGTTCTGTCATACCTAATGAACCATCTTGGAAAGAAATGCGAGCTTTGGGCATTGGCTTTTGGTTTGCCAATGTACCTCAACTGCTATCTAGGGTAATGCTCGATCCTTTTCTTTTATACGGGGAAAATCAAATCTTCAACTTATTGATTAAGCTTTGAAGTTCAATTTTGAATTAACTAGTATTATGATGCAAGCTCAGAGGGACATTGAGAGAAAATACAGTTTAGTTTCACTTCCTCAAGGCCTCACTGGCAGAATTTATATATTTTGATAAATTTATAAGTATTTAACTGCTTGATTGCAATCTAATTATTTTTAATAGTTCCGAATATTGGATTTGCACATCAAAGGCTAGGATTATCAGAAACACAAATTGATAATTGTTTCTCTTTTTTCTTGTGTCATGCTATTTACTTCATTGTGAATATTTGGATACAACTGATTGTAGTTAATTTCGGCTGGCAAAATGACCTGTCTTCTTTTTTATATTTTCCCCTAACTGCTTGTCTTGGAAAAATTAAAGCAACAAATTAGTAGAAGAACTCTTAAAAAAAAGAAGGAAAAACTGGTAAAATGATAGCTACACAATGATGTTTGTTGGAGTATATTAGTAGTGAGCTCGATTAAACTTCTTGTTCTTTTGCAATAAATGCTGGTATTGTTGAAATCTTATTCGTAATCAATATTGTGGTGATGTATGAACTATTTCCAAAGGCAAGCTGTTGCCTCCATGGATCATGTCCGTTTTCTAGTTCCTAAAAATAGCTTATCTGGAATTTAAATTTTTCTTCTTCTCATCTTACCTTTCTCTGGTATGCAATGCAAAATGGCCAAACCAACAAGCTGCTCTTCATGTTTCCAATATTTTAGATTTGTTAGACAAAGTGGAATCAGACTTTATGGCCTCTTTGCCTGTTCTATCGTAATGTTGAAATGGCCATACCTGCATTTGCATTGACAGTTAAACTTTTCTTGCCTCTGACTGATGGATGCTTTAAAGGGTTGCAGTGGGTTAATTACCGTTAACCATGTAATTTGGAAATGGCTGTTTAACCAGGGTGACAAATTTGGTTCTTTCCATCTTTCTGTTACACTCTTGATTTCTGTTGATGTCGTGCTGCTGTCTTGTTGCATTGACAAGAAAAGGGATCACTAATAAGCAAGAAAGGCAGCATTTTATTGATCAAATTATTGATTGGTTCTTTGTACTTGAGCTTTTCATCTTTAGATTATTATTTTTATGATATATCTGATTGTTCATTACCTGGTTTAATATAAACATTCCTAAATTCTGATACTTCTCTTTGACCCCGTTGACTCTAGATTGAGAAATTGGCAAGGGCACAGTATTTGAAGAACAAAAATCCTAAGGACTGTGCACTACTATATGTTGCACTAAACAGGACTCAAGTATTGGCTGGCCTTTTCAAAATTAGTAAGGATGAGAAAGACAAGCCTTTAATGGGATTTCTCTCACGCAATTTTCAGGTACTTTATAATTCCTTATAAGAACAGCTGCGGTGACGTGATTTTTTGATGAATGAAGCTACTTCATAATTTTATTTTTTCTTTAGTTTCTAAGATGGAACCCTGATCAATTTTGTTTATGCATACAAGTGTGAAACTTCAGTGAGCATGCACTTGTTTTATTATTGGTACTCCAAAAAAATTATTTAGGCAACCATAGTTAGTTGATGACAGGATGAGAAAAATAAAGCAGCTGCTTTAAAAAGTGCTTATGTCTTATTGGGGAAGCATCAGCTGGAACTGGCTATTGCTTTCTTTTTGCTTGGAGGTGATCATTCTTCTGCTGTAAATATTTGTGCAAAGAACCTTGGCGATGAACAGCTTGCATTAGTTATTTGTCGACTTGTTGAGGGCCATGGTGGATCATTGGAGCATCACCTGATAACAAAGTATATACTTCCATCTGCAATTGAAAAGGGTGACTACTGGCTTGCAAGTCTGCTGGAGGTGCCTAAAATAAATAATTTTGATTAATATTTTTATCATTAAAAGATTTCTTTTTTATTCTGCATTTATACTTGTTTTGTACATATTCCAACTACAGCTAGTTTTCCATGATTTGTAGTGGGAAATGGGTAATTACTATCAATCTTTTCGGAGAATGCTTGATGTTTCAATAAACCCTGAAAATCAAGACTCCACTGTTGTCTCCAATTGTGATCCTTTTTGGACCCGAATGTTGGCTTGTATGCTGTAGGGGAGCAAAATTAAGCCATCCTTCTAAGATGGGCTACTCTTATGACAGCGATTGCCCTAAACAGATGTGGTACTCCTGTAAGTTTATCCTAGAGACTTGATTTTTTTCCCCTTAGCTTATCTTAGCAGTTCAAACTAACATATTAAAACTTCAGTTATATGTTGAATGAGATTCAAGCTATATTTGTCTAGCTCTGGCTGATACAACATGTATGCTCTTTCAGAACGGTCTTCATTTGAGGAAGTTGTCAGACTGTTCAATTAACATACTTGTTGCACCTGTCATAGCCTTGTACGTGTTGCTGCTCTAATAAATGGTTTGTTAATAATGATTGTACAAAAGCCAGTTAGTTATATTCTAGTTTTATAGATTTAATTCTTTCAAGAAGAAATTCTTCTTTATCATTCTATTGTATGATTTTCATGTCTTTCTCAATCGAATTCATGCTTCTATCAGTTTAGTCAATCTAGAAAGCTTCTATAGCGAAGGTGTATTCTAGAGGCTCCTAGTGGACTGCCAAAATGCTGATACTAATCATTCTAGGAATTCTTGAAATTGTAAATTCCTAGTTTTTGAACTTATCTCGTGTAAATCATCTAGACCATTTTCTTTGTGATATCTGAATTTAAATTTGATTGGTAATGACTGTCTTTGCCTGAGGCCCTAAAATATTGTGGGTGTCAGCATATTGCCAATGCAATTCACTGACATAATAACTTACATCTGTATGCTATTATGTTTCTGATAAGTAATTTTATGAAATGTATATCTTGTTTCAAGCTTGAAGCATTGGAGTGCTTCTCGTCTTCTCCGGGCATGGTCGAAACTGCAGATCAAAGGAGTGAGTTGGGTACTGGAAATGAGGCACTACCTAATATTTTTAATCCTTCACTGAGAAAATCTGCTAATTGGCTTTCTGCTGATGTGTCTGTGCATCTGGAATTTCATGCTAAATTGGACTTGGCGCTTCAGTATTTATCGAAATTGACAAGAGAGCATCCAAGCTGGCCAGATAATGTTGCTGGATGTGGTGGGGAATCGTCATATTCTGACGAAAACATTATGCAGTATGATAAATCACTTGAAAATCTGAGGCAAAAATTTTATGCTGGGCTTGCTCTGTTTGAACAGAGGTTTTCATTGGCTTCATTCTGGTTACTAAGAATGGTATGTTATTCACCATAATCTGAACCAAATTTTTTGGCCACTGTAAACTTCATTCTTCTGGAGAAGAATCTTACCTTTCCTCCTTTCCTGCAGATTTTACTCTCACTTTGCCATCAAGGATTACCGAACATAGGATATGATATAGCATGCGGTTGTGTGCCAGGAGATCAATCTAATAAGAACAGTGATACAGTTGACGCTGCTGCATTATATTACTCCTGGCTTAGACCTCTCTTTAAGTCTACAATGGAAATCTCCCATTTCTTTTCAAGATTCTTTCCTGCCTGCAGTATGGGTAATGCCCAACAAAGTATACCTTTTTTTGAGAACAATGCATATATTGAAAGTAAATTGAAGTTTTCAAGTGCTTGGCAGTCTCACTTTGTCAAAAGTATCCTGATTTCACTTTGGTATTTAAAAGCCACAGTGGTTCAACATTCTTTGGTAGACCATGCTGCTAAATGTGGACAAGATATACAAGCGAATGTAAAGCAATTGATTCTTGATGATGAAAAATCGATGATTTTACGGGCTTGCCTATGGCAGCAAATGTCTAGATTCATGATATATAATTTGAATATGATTCTGGATGCACTTGAAGACAGTAAGTCACCCGGTTCTTTCCCCAGAAAGTATGATTGTGAGGCAGCAAATCTGTTGACTCTGGATTCTGATGGTATCAACTTGCTGGAGCAGATGAGGTTGGTTTCATTGAGCTTATGCAAGTTACTGAAGACAACTGTGTCACAAACTTCCTCTTATCACACTAAACAGCTTGCAGCATTTCTCTGGCAGAAATTGGAAAATGATCTGGGCACAATGACTCTTGAGTGGTTAAAAAGACCTAGTTTATCAGAATCCAGTCAGGATAAAAGTCAAGGAATTATCAATTTGGAATCAGTGAACACGAAAGATAAATACTTGATTTATCAATTATTGTGGGATCACTGTGCTGATCCAAAATTGATATCTGACTGCTTTGCACTTGAAAAACTTGATTGGTCAAATTATTTGGATCATTTGCCTGCTAAAGGATGGAATGATCTGTATATAAAATTGACAGAGCTACATAAAACTGATGATACACATGATTATGGATGTAAAGTTGGCAATAATTCTTCTAGTCATGAAGCTGTATCACCTGTCAAAAGAGTATTTCAAGGTGCCCATGCTTCTGTAAATTCCCACCAAAAAGATCCAAGTAAAGATATTACAATTTTCCAGAGTCCTAGAGAAATATACAAAAGAAATGGGGAACTGTTTGAGGTGAATTTTCTTTTCTCTGATTTTCTTGGGTTTCGTTTTTATTGGCCACGGCAATGTAGATTACAAAATGACATGATGCTACATTCAAGCAGGCATTGTGCATAAACTCAACTAATCAACGGGAAGCTGCACTTGCTACCATACTTAAGGTTATTTCCTCTTCACTATTCTGTTTAGTTTCTATACTTCTTTTGAAGCTCTGAATTTTGGATGTATAATTGCATTTTGTTGAATTGCATGCATCCTGGAATAATGTGCATAAAAGGTTTTGTATTTCTTCTCATCTTGAGTTCAAATTTATATATATATATATATATATAACTAATAATGAATAACATGTTATTATCTAACAATTAATGTGACCTGCAATGTAATGTAAACTAACTAGTTAAAAAAATCTCATGATTATTTATCAGGGGACCTCTCCTATACTATTGTCACTGCAGTAGTTCAATCACAGGGATGGATTGGTGTGGTCCCTGTATGCTTGGATGGGAGTGGGTTTCAGGAAGGAAATAAAAATAATGCCACCCAAATGATATTCAGGAAACAATATGTCATGAGAACAATTGCCTCCTCTAAACGCTCTCTGGCTCTGCCATTGATGGGCACCTGTAAACGTGTGACCTATGGCGGTGATACACATAAGCACGAATGTGGGTGTTAGGAAACTAAAGTTGGAAATATTAAAAACATGTATGTTTGTGTAAGTGGAGAAGATTACAATACAAACTGCCTCATTTTTTTGTTATAATTGGTGTTAGTATGCTCTATGCAGTTCATTAAATTCTCTGATGCATCTAGTTGGAGAGAAAATGCAGGCATTTCCAACAATTCTCACATGCGATTTTTATATCAAATTATCCTATGTTAGTGACTTGCGTTTGGTGCTCAGCTTGTTTCTGTTTAACAGATATTTAATGTCTGATATCTAGGAGATTAAGCAACATCATTTTGCATTATTTTTTTTTCTCATTTTTTGTTCTGTTTTCCTTTTATGGGAGGTTATCTTATTTGCCCTCGTTTATTTTTTCCCCAGTGGAGTTAGTGATGATGATTGCAATGTCTAATTTACTTATTGATTTAAAAATGCAGTAATTTTACAAATGTATGTGGTCCTTCTCTTAAAATGATGTGAAATGTACATAATTGTCTTTTCTTTTTAAATCTAATTCAGGGCATACTATTCTTTCAAATGGATGATGAGATATTTTCTGGTAATAAATCAATTCATTTGTGGTGGTTGATTGGCCACAAAATGGGTGGGCAGGTTCAGAATCCACCCCAGCTCCAACATTGGTTTCTCCTGGTATTGGTCTTGGCAGCAAGAAAGGGACACACCTTGGGCTGGGTGGAGCCACTGTCGGTGTGGGCCTTTCAGCAAGGCCTAGCAGAGACTTGATTGTTGGTGGAGCTTTTGGCATTCCCAGATATGCGGGAACTGGGACTGCTAGATTAGATTGGGAAATTCAAGAGGACTTTGAAGATTTAGTAGATCCACCAGCGACTGTGGAAGACATACGTACAAGGGCGTTATCCAGTCATCCATTGAGGCCACTCTTTTTGGTTGGTTCAAGTAATACACACATTTACCTGTGGGAGGTACGAAATATTGAGTTGATGTACATGTTAACGTGGCTGAACCTGTATGTGCATGTATTTTTATAAGCAGGTGTAAAGCTTTTTTTGTCCTTTCCCCCTCAAGTTCTTTTCTTCAAGCTTCCTGACCAAGGAGACTAATCTTTCCTTTTCCAAAACAGTAAATTCAAAAACTAGGATCCAAATTTCATTTTCATTTCAGCCCTAGATGTTCTTGCAAAAGAATACTAAAAAATAAGATGAAATTTCTTACCCATTAATACTGTTTTGTTCCGGACTTTCTTGCCAATCTGCAAGAAGTTTACCTCCAGTCTAGCCATAAGCAAGTAAATATGGTATGATGCTCTAGATGTCATCCTTCTGACAGAGTCGTTGACAAACTGAATAAACATCATAAATTCATGTCACATAACTCATGTATGGAACAATTTGAAGCTGCTTTCCTGACATAAAAGTTGTTCTTTAAGTGAAGTGTGCCAATTATTCCCACTATGGTATTTGTTGTACATGAGATCCAATCATTAATAAATGAAGGGAAGGGGAATTTTTTTAAAAGAAGAAAAATATGTTTTTCTCTTAATACTTGAGGCATGTGTATCTGAGTTACTCTAGCTGTCTATTGCAGCAAGGCAATTGCACTTGTTGTCAATATTTCTTGGCTGATGAAGAACGCTCTAAATGCAGTTCAACAAGGATAAAGCTAAAGCTACGTATGGAGTTCTGCCTGCTGCTAATGTGCCTCCGCCTTATGCTTTAGCTTCTGTATCAGCGTTGAAGTTTGATCAATATGGACACCGGTTTGCAAGTGCTGCATTAGATGGAACTGTCTGCGCATGGCAGCTGGAGGTAGGAGGAAGGAGCAATATTCGTCCAACAGAATCATCCATCTGCTTCAATGGTCATGCATCGTATGTACTTTACATTTTTTGGAACTTCCATTTATAATGTTTGCCCTGGTTGACTTGAAGCTGCATCTGGGTTAGTGGGTTAATTAAGAATATGGATTACACATATTACGTAACCTTGTGAATGAAGTTATTTTTTTTAATCCTTCAATCTCCAACATATATGACGATAAGTTTCCTAGTCTTCTTTCCCTGTGTGATGCTTTTCTGTCTCAGCTTTACCCTGAACCATGATTTTACTAGTGTTACCTATCAAACATGTCGTTTGAAACTGAGGGATGACAACAAATTCAGGACTCATTGTTATCGTAAAATTAATAATAAATTTTCATTCACAATTATGAATGTGATGAATAACCTTTTAATCCATGTTTTGTATGTTTAATGTGCATCAAGTTTGCCAGTTTTTTTGTCAGAAAATTTCCCTTCCGTTTTTATTTAATTTTATTCCATTATGCTTTCAGGGATGTAACTTTCTTTCCTTCAAGTGCTCAATAATTTCTGTGTCTGGATATAGCTCAAATAATTTCAATGTGGTTATATGGGATACTCTAGCTCTTGCAACAAACTCTCGAGCTTCCATTTTATGTCATGAAGGTTTTGCTCCAATTATTTTGTAATGGAACTCTTATGTGTTGATAATTTTCACCGTTTAAATTCCATAAATCTTAAGAAAAATGGTTAAGCATACAAATAAACAGAGTGATAATTCTTCAACTAATGAACCAATAATGTTCTTCATGGCTGTATTTTTTTTTAATATAATGCAAAATTTTAGTCCTGAGGTAAGTCTTAATCATGAACTTGGATGGGCCCTGAACTTGGCTTAGCTATGAGTATATTGATATTTCTTTCTCTCTCTCTTTTTCTCTGTGTGTGTGTGTGTTGAGTTTTTTTTTTTTG
>JANTPZ010029395.1:0-13203 GCA_025593235.1 Vachellia pachyceras
AAGTCTGAACAGTTTGCAGAGTTCGTGCAAAAACAATATCAGAGCAAGTGCTGTCTGTGTTTTAACTGTTTAAGAATCTTCATTTAATATTGTAATATTGTAAACTAATGTATGATTTAATTTCAAAAAATTGACATATTTTCATGTGGAATCAAAAGAGTTTTTAAGAAAATTGTGATTTTGACAATGGTTAATGTGTATTAATATTAATATTGAAACCATTGTATTATTTATGCATTAAATTTGTAATTCTACTAATTATTATTTACATGTTAAAAATACATAAATAAAACAATTATGGAAGAGAGGAGAGAGAGAGAGAGAGAGATGACCTCAATTTGACCATGAAGGAATCTGATATATCCATTGGCTTCTAATAACACTGAAGCTGTGTCAGTCTGCAAAGGCCAAAACACTTGCCACTCTTGTCACCTTTTGCTTTTCCTCTTTCTTTCTTTTTGTGTTAATTCTTTCAAACAAAATGAATATTTACTATTTTTTAAATATGAGTCAACCTGAAAATTTGTCATGCCCCTGGACCAATCTTATCCTAAAATTTTTTCAGAGGTAATTTTATTTTCAAAGTTTTAAAATGGCGGCATAGTATTATTCTATATCGATAAAAAACTTATGTTAATTGTTAACACTTTTTACAATAAAGGGTAATATTGATATATTTTAAAATTTTGGGAGCAATTATCCAGAGGTCCCAAGCAAGTAAATGTGTTACAAAATAGTCTTAAGAGATTGTAAATGGTAGCTGCTTCACTTGTAAATTATGCTTTTCAACTTATTATTAACAACCTCTTGAGACAATTTTGTAACACATTTTCTTACTTGGAACCTCTGCGCAATTCTTCCTAAAATTTTCAAAGCAATATTACTTCTAAAAACTTTTAATACAATACTACTTAATAGAAAAACTTGATATGTTTATTCACATAAAATATAAGACTTAAATCAAGTCCTTCTATTAATAAAAGGGATTTTTCACCTATTTTCTTTCAAGTTTTTAGGAGTCAAAAAATTCAAAAAAGAGATAGAAATTAAATGTGGTGCAGTTACCTTTCCAAAAGGAGAAACTAGTTGGTGAAGGGCTGATATTCGATCTCCCAGCTTCTCCTTCCTCACCTGTTCATTAATTTATCTTCCATTAATTACAACTTTAATTG
Source organism: Vachellia pachyceras (assembly GCA_025593235.1). Classification (NCBI taxonomy): domain Eukaryota; kingdom Viridiplantae; phylum Streptophyta; class Magnoliopsida; order Fabales; family Fabaceae; genus Vachellia; species Vachellia pachyceras. The sequence continues at coordinate 1,173 of JANTPZ010029395.1, forward strand.
CTTCGATCAGTACCTCAAAAGAATATTAATTAATTAGTTAATTAATGCAAAGTCTTTAATTTGAGAGTGACAATCACCAATAATGCAGCACACCACAAAACTCCCTCTATGAAATGAACAAAACTTTAGGCCTAAGTAAACTTTTATACATCCTCGTCCCCTTTTTATAACATATATATATTGAATAGCATAAATTAAGGTAACAAATATGTAAAAACATATAGATTTTTTAAATAATTAATTATACATTTAATCAATTAAGGGTAAAAATAAAAAATACATTAACACTTAAAGAAACCATATATTTATGTTCAAAATATATACTTATACATTTAAACATTATTTTAATTACAAGATTAATGAATAATATAATGAAGTGTAGAAAACCCATGTCATATATATTATATGTGTACCCTGAGTTTACTATAGCACAGACCATATATAATTAACGGGCGCTTTACAAATCATACCCACTTCTGTCCTTAAAATATACATTAAGATGCTTCAATTAACTCCACCGTAGAGAGAGGGAGAGAGATTGACCTTGAGAGGAGGCTGGCTGCTTGAAGAAGATGCTTGAACCCTAGCCTTCTTACTGATCCCACCAGAGGCTGTGCTACACTATACATGTATAGACCACAAGAAAACGTAAATACAATGTATGTATATACACATACATACATAGATGCTTAAAATAAATAACCAAGAACACTGGCTTGCAAGTTTTACCTCAGAGGAGTGATGATCTGCAGGAAGAAGATTTGTCCTAGCGTCGGCCTTCTTCTTATTACAAGAGAGAGAATCCAGTAGAGAGGTAGTGTTGTTATTATTGTGATTACTACCACTAGTAATCATAGAACTAGTGAAGCAAGACCTAGGGGAAGAAGAAACAGCAGGAACCACCATGTGCGACCAATTAGCTGCTGCCGCTGAACAAGCGCCCTGAAATTCCTCAGCACCACCGCCATGGCCGTACAAGCAAGAACCTTCTTGTTTTATTCCTTCAACAAGATGAACTCTGGACATGGCCGGATTCAGAACTTGTTCTTCCCAGCACGTTCCCAGCTTCTTTGCTTGAAAGTTATCGAAACTCAATCCCTTTTCTTCTACTGGCGCTCTTGAGCTGCGCATGGATGCGAAGCAAAAACACAACACAGCAAATTAATAAGCGTCAAGCTTGAGTTAATCAAAGAAAAGAGGTTAGAATCTTATGGAAGTTATTAATAATAAGGCAACCGAACAAGCCCATAAAAGCTAGCATACATACATAGTTGTTGGATCGAGTTCTCTATAAACCATTCTATCAAATTAAACACTTAGAGGATGTGCACGAACCAATTATATATGGAGAGAGAGAGAGAGAGAATAATTACAAGAGGAGTTGGCTCCAGCTGTAAGGAGGAGGAGGCTCAGGGTTCCGAGAGATATTGGAATTCAAAGGAATGGAAGATCCAACAGCATAAGCAGCAGCAGCTTCGTCATGCATATTGCTCCACAAATTAGGGTTCTCACCCATCACGACGATCACTTAAGCTTGCTGAGACAACAGATCGATCTCTCTCCTCTATCTTTTCATGCCCAGAAACCCAAGCAAGTTTTGTTTTTGTTCTTTGATTTTCTTACGGGGTTATCTCTACTTTACCGATATGTGATCCGGGAACTCGAACAAGCTAAGGAGGCTCATGTATATGTAAAAAGCTTCAAGTTTGATTAGCTGCGAAGGAGTTGAAGAAGGAACTTGAAAGTGGTGGGGAGGCTCAGAATTTTATAGACTCTTCGAATAGAGGCTCTTCCTTTTCGTGAGTCTCTTTAATTCCTTTCATTCATTCATCCTAGAGCTCCTTTTTTGAGGATGCTTTTTCACTTTTATTATGCTAATACTAATAGTAATATAATAAAGTTGGGGGCAAAAATAAAAGTTGGTGGCGTTCTTGCAGTGTAGTATTTACAGAGCACCTCTCTCTTAATTAATTATATTAATTCATATAAAGGGTTTTAGTGGAAGCTTCATTAGCTTCCTCTACTTGCTATATCCGTTTTTACAAGTTTTCATAAATGTATTAATTACTACATTGAGATTATTACATATCATTTTACAACCTGTTTAGGGTTTGTTTGGAAGCTATTTCCAGAACTTAGATTTGGTTACAAAACTTATGCCTCGTTTGGTACACTAGAATTGATTTTAGTGGAAATGGAGATAGAGATGGAGATGGAAATAATGATGGAAATAGATATAAATATAGAGAAAAAATGAGGGGCCAAAAAATCAATTCCATAGAATTAAATACAATTCCATAGGTTACATCATGGAATTCATTTCTACCCATTTTGAATTCCATTTCCATTTCCAATTCCACCTCACAATTCCATCATACCAAACATAGCAAATGAATTCCATTTTCAATTCCACCTCTCAATTCCACCATACCAAACATGCCACTAAGTTTTATCCAAATACAAAAAAATTTTAAAAAAGTTATTTTGATTACAAAACCTCGGTTTGAAACCTAGGTTTTCTCTTTCCTACTTTTTCATTTTTCCTCTCTCCTACTTTTTTCCTTCTTTCTCTTTCATCTTTCCTACTTTCTTCCTTCTTTCTCTTTTCTTTCCTACTTTTTCTTTCTTTCTCTTTCTTTTTTCATACTTTTTCTTTATTCTATTTCATCTTGCCTACTTTTCATTTTGTCTCGGAATCCGTAAAATCTAATAACTTTTCAAACATAAATTACTTTTCAAAACCTAGATTTTACCTCGGAATGTGTAAAAGCTATTTTCCAAAATATATTCTCCAAAACCTAGGTTTTACCTTGGAATCTGTAAAAGCTATGTTCAAAATAATTTCCAAACAAGCCCTTAATATATAATTTACACCATTTTAAATTTAAAGTGCAAAAACAAAAGGCTCCAAGCCACCAAAGAGTATGGATGAGCATGGAGATGACTCATTTGTTCCATTTTTTTATTTTTCCTATTTTTCTCTTATTTTATATAAATAGAATGAAATTTTTTTCAATTTTAGAATATTCATGTCTCTTTTGAAATAGGATAGAAAAAAGATAAGTTAAAAAAAATCATGCGCATTCTTGCAACAAAAGTCACATAATATACAAGTAGATATAGCATTTCAATTTTGAAAAAAATAATGAATAATAATATGTAATTATTTACTACTTTTGATTAAAATATGTTGATCCGATCCTTAACGGATGACATATTTAATTAATTTGATTAGATTAGAAATTTTTTAAAATTAATTAATCTTTATACATTTTTGTTAAATACATTTATTTACTATGGTCTTATTAGTTGGTTTCAACTTTTTGTTAAATACATTTATTTACTAAGTAGTTTAGAAAATGCATGATAAGTATAGAATGTAAGTCATACATTTAGAATCAAATTACACTCTTCAATTAAATCATACGCTAACAACAGAACGAGTAAACTACATTAGAGAGACAAAGTGTTTATTTGAGAACACGATAAAGAAATACTTTTACATAAATTGAGATGAATATATTAAGGAGATTATCTCGTTTCGTGAAAAAACACTCTTACACGTATCTTGGCAGTGTCAAGCCACGTTCTCATCAATCATCACTGAACCATCCTAGCCATCCTTCCACCGATTATATACGGACAAATGGACGTACTTAGGTCCTTCAAGCCTACCAATTGTACCCTATCAACCTTGGAACTGTTACTTAAGTATTAAGGTAAAATTCATTGTACCAAAAAAAAAAGGTAAAATTCATATTTTTTAAAAAATAAATATACACTTTTAATTATTATTTAAAAATACTATAATTTACGCTTCAATAACACATTTTGATAGCTTAAAAACATAATTTAGTCTTAATATTTAATTAATGTGATAAATTTCCTTGCAATATAAAATCCTAACTATACTATTTTAATATAATAAAAAAATAAATCAATGTAAAAATTGTAGCTTTTTATTTTTAAAATACAGATTTACTTGTAAAAATTAAAACAGCAGGTTCAAAGAGAATTATATGCTGTTTGATTTATTTGTTTAAAAAACAGGAAATTTTGGCAGAGAAAACGAAGTAGAGAGCGTGTGGAAGACATTGGTTTTGAGTGAAGATAACATGAGATAATGAGGCACACCAACCAGGAGAATCAGAAAGTCTGATAGCAAAACAATAAACACAAAAATCCAAATTCCCAAAAGATATTTTCTTCACAAAAAAATTCAACTTGCTCCCTCATGCGTTATTGGCTCTTGCTGTCTTTTTTTTGTAACTTGAATAATCATTTACACTTATACATCTGAAGAAAATGATGTAATAAAAGTACTATGCAAGAGATATGTATCTCATTAATTGTATCTTCCTTTATTTTTCTATTTTCAAATTAGGGTTTTTATAAAGGAGCCAGACCAATTGCTTATTAGCCTGTTTATAAAGTCTTTAAAAATCTAAACTTCTTAATGGGTTTCAAGCCGAAGGTTGCATATGTCAAGTTTAGGCTACAAAAAGATCTGCTAAGGCCGTAAAATTAAACCCAATCAAGCCAAACTGTTACAAGACAGATTTGATCTGTTAATGGTGAAACCTAACATGATTTAGGGTTCATTTGGAAGTCCATTTGAAAATAACTTTTACGGAGTTCGAGATAAAACTTAGGTTTTGGAGAATATATTTTAGAAAAGTGGCTTTTACAGATTTTAAGGCGAAACCTAAGTTTTGAAAGGTAATTGTGTTTGGGAGATTATTGACTTTTATGGAGTTCGATGCAAAATGTAAGTAGGAAAGAGGAAATTTATTAAGAGAAAATGGGTAATTTGACAAGAAAATAACTTTTTTAAAATCTAAGTTTCAAACCGAGTTTTTGTATCTACAATAACTTTTCTGAAAATTCTTTTTACTTAAACAAAACTTAGGTTTTGCCACAAACCTATGTTTTGTAACCGAGATCCTAACATGTTAATCTATTTTCACCCCTAACCTTGACATTCATTTACCCTATGGAAAGACCAATAATAAATTTTTGTTTTAAAATATTTCTATTGATTGTATATAGTAGGTTATCTTTATCAAAGTATAGCTTTGATGAATACGATTAAAAATGATATTTTAAAAAAATCAGTATTCATTTGTTACAAATAACTAATGTTTACATATTTTTGTTCCAAAATCTTCCTATTATTGCATAGGGGAAGTTGTGGAAGTAGACAAGTGATCCAAATTGCCAAGTTGTTGATACTCTTTACGCAACTTGTGTAACACTCAAATTTTTTTTTCCATGACACTACGAACCAATGAAATGGAAAGATGATACCTAATGTCTCAAAGACCAAACAAAGTTGAAATTATTTCATACCTTTAGATCTTCCTTTTCATTTCTTTCATGAAAAAGCTTCTGAATTCCACATGCCCTAAGGGAAGAAGATGACGACGAAGATAAGAGATTGATGAGATGGCTTTGGGGTTTGACCATTGACTATTGGTCTTCCACCCTTAAGTCTTACCTATCACAACAACTAACGGATAAGATTTTCTTATAATCATTTTTCTCGTTTTTTTATTAGAATCGTATTTACACCTTTAGATCAAGTAATGGATGGTTCAAATTCAATATTTTATAAAATTTTTGTTATAATAAAATTTTTATTATAATAATTTATAAGTTAAAATTTTCTAATCTTATACATATTGCAGTTATAAATAATGTATATCATATTTTAATAGTTTAAATTTATTTATATTGATAATAATTTCATAAAATCTTAAATTTTGACTGTCCATTTTTTATTTAAGGGTGATGATGTGATTTTTAAAAGAAAATGAGAAAGGTGACTATAAGAGAAGTCATATTTGACAACAAAAGGCTTATCTCCCCAACATCCTTGAAATTCAATGGTGTCATTTTTTTCCTTGAACATAGAAAATCATTTTATCGAAGACAGTTTTATTTGAGATACTATATTATATTAAACGTGAGTATATCTTTTAATTGATGATTCAAAATTTGGTTCAAAACGTTTTTGAAGGATTTGCTTCGTAGATAATTAGTTTAAGTGACATCATTGATTCTTCCTTGGCTATGAATCATGAGCTTTTCATTTCAATCATGCACAGAAACAACAAAACTTGAAAGCAAAAGAAGAAATAAAGGCTCTGACTGAATTTGACGTGTTGAAATTTTTTTTTCCATTTTTACTGTTTTCTACTTTTGTCTTTTTGTTTCTGTAATGGGATGAACATATCCTTAAAGGAAAATATTTAATTGCTTTTCCGCAAGGGCTTATTTATTTGGTTTTTTCTGCCCACTTGAGGGCAAGGAATAAAATTGTGCCTTGTCAAACTAGAATCAGTATTAGCCGTACTTTCTTTCAACACGTGGAGTGGAAAAAAAAACATATACGTTTCAGCGAATAAATAAATATTTGGGTTATAAGATTTGGCATTTTACAAAAAAAGAAAACAGGAGGAAAAAAAAGATAAGAAAACGAAAGAAAAAGATTGAGAAATTTACTATTCAGTCCCAAATAAGGGACATATTTATCAAATGGTCCCAAATTTTAAAATATTTAACAAATGATCCCATTGACAACTAACCGCCAAAAAGCACAAGCCGGAAAACACAATATGTGCCCCGGCCACACCTTCGTAACTCCAAATACCTGGATTCGTTATAGTCCCTCCTGTGATACTCCAACCACCCCATGAATTGGTTATTCCTAAACGAGTCATGAAGGGTATAACAAACATACCTTGTCTCCACATTGGGTCAAGAACAGGGACAGAGGGATCAAAAACGCCTAATTCATATAGAGCCATCGAACCGGCCCAACCAGCAACCAGAGCTGTATGCATTATATGGACAGAAAGTAAACGACCGGGATCATTTAATACGACGGTATGAACATGATACCAAGGCAAACCCATGAAAATACCACAACACTGTTGTCAATGGGACCATTTGTTAAATATTTTAAAATTTGGAACCATTTGATAAATATGTCCCTTATTTGGGACTGAATAGTAAATTTCTCAAAAAGATTCGGCAGAGACTGTTGAAGCTGGCTGTCTCCTCTATATTTCCACCTGTCTCTTTTTCTATGAATTGGATTTGCATGACCAAATAAAGCAGATGAGTATTTTGGCAGGGATAAATAAAGCAAATTGGTTCCCAAACCAACTTGTCTTTATGTCATTTTTCTTAAGATTTAAATTTTAAAGGGGCATGTTTGAAGGGGATGGCTTGGCTCCAGTGGAGTATTTTAAAAGTAAATGTGTAATTTTGTACTGAAGGTATTCACTTAGAAGAGCTATAAATTTTAAAACTTTTTAAAGATCAAAATTGCCCCAAAAATACTTTTGGGTTAACATTGCTTATAAACTAAAAGTTTTCAAAACAAATTTACACTTAAACCCTTCTTAAAATCTTGACAAGATGCAGGTTTCTATAACCATGTGCGGAATCAAAGTTGCTTCATTAGGTTGTTACTTTCGGTTTCTCTTGTAACTTTTGATTAGTTTGGGTTTCTCATACAACTTTTGAAGCAATGTGCTCGTTTTATTGAATGTTGACACTCTCATCCTTGACTCCTGGAAGCATGGAGTGTGCTAAGAGTGCTCCATTTTAGTCCTCCTTGTTACTTCTTTCTGTTCGAGGTTGCTTTTAATTCAAGTTGCAAGCTTTGACTTGATTAATAACATAAAAAGGTGAGTACAAACAATCTGAGATTACAGAAGGGATTAAGATCAAAATTAGGCCCGAAAAATATCTAGTGAACTCAAATCATCAATTATCGTCCACTCTGTTTTAGAATTGTTCACTTCAGAATCAAGTGAATGCAAAACCCAGGCGGGATAATCAACAATGAAACCACCACATTACAAAGGACCAAGATATTATATGAATGACTATAACTTCATTTGCAAAATAAGAAAAACAAAGAAATAAAGGCACGGAAACTCTGGAAATTGCTACAAAATAAAACACATCACTCATTGGAGGAAGAGATGCTATAAGCCTACAATTACAATGAAATTTGAATATCTTTAAAAAATATATATATTAAGATGTAAGCAAAACAAACGGGAAAAAGAATACCACCCTAATTCTTGGTAGTATTTTTTATATCGATAATTCTGTATGTTGATCATCAAATGCTCACCAATACAAATTCCGGTGTTCTCCCTTTGTATGAATCATCCACTGGGGACACCACCGCCATGCCGCTGCATAGCCGCGACTGGCTCACTACACCTGGAACATCTAAATGTTGGAGCAGCAGCACAGCGTGTTCGAAGACAGTAGTAACAATATCTGTTCAGAGAAATGTTGATCTTTCAATAACCACTTCTATGATTTAAAGCATGCACACAGAAAGGATGCTTTCATAGATAGAAATTCCATGTTCCATCACCATAGCTTATAGCCAAATTGTATGTCCAGAAATGCACCTGTGCTGGCAAGGGAGAGCGGCATAAGGAATGGTTGGAGTGGATCGACAAATGGGGCACATGTTGTCATCCTGATCTGAACTTGAGGATTTATCCTTCGAAAATGGTCGAAGGAGATTTCTCATAGACGATGAATTAAGAAGAGGAAGAAGCAGCAACAACATTTCCTGCCAGCAGAACAAGGTATGAACTATAATCTAGGGCATGAGGGGAAAACACTTTCATATTCCTATAAACTTGAAAAACAAATACTCTAATCCTTTTCTAATTTTTATAAGTCACTTCTAGCATTTTTTAAATTTTTATAGGGCTCAAGACTTGTTCAATTGGTGTTAAAATTAACCAAGTTCCGAATTGTACCCTCATTAAACAAAATCTTGCAGAGATGAGTGAGAAACATAAATCAATATTAAATAAAGACAATATGGGGAGAATGTGATAAATACCCCATACGGTGCCTAATAAAAAAGACCAAAAAAGTTTCCCTCCAGGTGCTTTTATACCCCGGGGGGTTAAAATGGTATGTAAGTTCAGGAGTAAAAATAATCCACAGTTTAAATCTAATTTCAATCTAAACATCGTCAATAGCATAAGCAAAGTTTTCAGCAGCATAAGAAAACAATGGCCTCGATGCAGATCAACTCCAATACATAAAACACTGGAACAAATAAAGCCAGGAAAAAGAGTACTGTCAAGTAATCAGGAGACTAAATTTGTTGGTGAGGAAGAATTACCGAGAATTCATTCCAAACTAACTGCCGGTTCATATACTCAAAGCTAACAGCACGATTCATATTTGGGCTCCCATATACAAGCCTAGCTCGTAAAGCTCTTTCAATGAGATTTCTATATCTGGTTTACATCAGCACAAGCAAAAGGAAGATTAGTAGAATAGCGCAGTTTATTATGAGATACACTCATCCTAAAGTACTTTTAAAAATACTCAACGGTAAATAAAACCAATCATTCAATTAGAGTAGAAAATTATTGAAAATTCATGAACCAGAAAAATAGCATTTGGTAGATCATCTGAGTCTAGAACAGAAATACCTTCCAGTAAAAAGAAATATCAACAGGTTGCCAAATGAAGCAGCTCTATAAATTCCTTCTACACGTTGTATAAGGATCCATACCCGGCGTGCCAGTGACCTCTAAACGAAATAAAAACCAAATGAGAACTCATTTCCATCCACCTCCATCTGGAGAATAAAAACTTGGCAGCTGTCAGTTTGGAGACCCCAAAAGCCAAGAAATTACCTGATCAGAATCACCCCACCGACGAAAAGCAGAAAAGGATTGTATGCGGGCCCAGATATACTGACCACCAACAGTTGCAATACAGTACCAAATCTTCTGAGCGACAGTGAGTCCAGGACCCTCAAGGCCAGTTCTGACTGAGTTGCCATGCAAGAAACAGTATTATAAGTTGGTATAGGCCAACATACCACTAGAATGAATGCACTCCAATAGTCCAATGGCAGTATATATGCAGTGGCTACTGGTCACAGGAAGGTCGGAGTAGATTTTCCTCACTTCGGTTATTGGTTTTTTTTAAGGCAAGGAAAAGCCTCTTCAAATGATCATATTTAAACTTCTATTGGCGCATCATGTTAAGAGATTCAAGTTCAATACAACAAAACTTTACAGCAGTGGCTTGAAAGAGCATTTGAATCAGCCTTAATTGGTACATTTTACATAATGATATTAAGAGCACATAAGCATCTATACTATCTAAGGACACAATCATTCATAATGCTGGCAACACCAACAATAGCCTCGTACAACTTACAGAAAGCTAACTCCCCCCTTTTGACTCAAACACATCACACATTCAAATAGATGGTATTCAGACACTCTTACCCTTTTCTCTTGGTTCAATTGCACGCTCATCTCTATACCTCAGGTTCATGAGAGCAATGCCTGGAGTTGGCTTATCAACCCAAATTGAGAATCTCCAAATAAGAAACTCAAGGAAAGCATCAAGCTCAGCTTCGTACTGAAATAACATTCCTGGCTAAATCCAAAAACAACAATATTTTAAAAGATGTCCAGAGAAGTTCCATAACTACCATGTTAATCCATTTCATAACAAAATGAACGCAAGGCATCACTTTACCTTCATTAAAGAGAACACTTTAACCAACTGTTCCTTCAACATGGCTGACATTTCAACATCCAGTCTAGCAGCATCAACTTGGTTAACTCTTGATATAGAAACAGGAATTATTGACTGCAGGAAGTTCATCAAAACTAATCAACCGAACACGGGGACATGAACACGTACTCATTCGGCCAGTGAACATTTACAATGCAAAGAGAAATTATACAACACAGAAAAGTAACAACCAGGCGAAAGCAGGGTCACGCATGCATATCAATTTTCACAAAAAAATTACTGGACTCCATTGATGAAAGATGAGCATTCCTACACGGCTCACACTCAACCGATTTTGGGGAAGGGGAGTGGCACAAGAAACGTCAAAGAAATCATATATCAAGCGTTCCAAAAGAGAAACGGTAATTGACAAAAATTACCAGTCAACAAGGTACAGGTATGAACTTTAATTAAGATGAAAAGCAAGAAGTTGACCCACGAAAAAGAATCAAACCCTAAATCACAAATTAGGGGGAGATTACAGGATTGAATACAATTGAGGAAGTAAGACCATGTTTATGCCGATTAGAGAGAAGGACCTGATGAGAAAGGGAATGAGATTCCCAACGAGGCAGCAACTTGTGGCAGGTATCAAGCCAAGCATCTTCGGGAGGTGGGGGATTGTTACTGGTCATTGCCCATGTTGAAGAAGAAGAAGAAGAAGAAGAGGCTGGCGATTGTCTGTCCATTAAGTAGATGAGCTATGAGGGGAAAGACGACAGTGTGTATATAGAAGTGCGATTAGGATGCTCTGGTCTCCGTTCTAGCTAGGAGGTTGAACCAGGAGGAGGTTCAAGGATCGCTAATCAATTTTCCAGACCGTCCAAAAAAAAACAGAAAGAAAAAGGGAAAAATCTACCTTTTCAAAGTCCCGCATGATATTTTTTTAAAGCATGATATTTTTTTAAAAAAATAAGGTAGGAAGTATCGAAGGGATAACTATATATTACCAATCCACTCATTTTCAAAAAAGTATTGTCAAAACTACTTAGATAATTAGCTAATATATTTGTATTTATCTTATTTTATATATTTAAAAAAGATGTGAGTTTAAATTTTATTAGACATAAAGATTTTGCCAGTGAGTAAAATTAGGAGATCTCTACTTGCATGCAATAACAAAATTAGACATAAGCGATGCTAAGGGTTTATTTGCCTCCTCATCCTGAAATCTAGGTTCAGTTTTAAAACCTAGGTTTTGTACAAGCATAAAAAATTTTCATAAAAGCTATTTTAGTTACAAAACCTCGGTTTGAAACCTAGGTTTTCTCTTTCATACTTTTCCCTTTTTTTCCTACCTTTTTCTCTTTTTTCTTTCATATTTTTTTCTTTCTTTCTCTTTCTTCTTTCCTAATTTTTTCTTCTTTATCTTTCATTTTTCCTACTTTTTATTTCTTTCTCTTTTCTCTCTCGTACTTTTTTTTTTCTTTTTCCT
>JANTPZ010029460.1:0-13628 GCA_025593235.1 Vachellia pachyceras
AATGCACAGTTCAATGTCTACACGCACAATTGTAAACATGCATATTTATATGACAATATCTCTCAAAATATTAGTTATTATATCTTGGTCTTTGTTTGATTCTAAGGATTTCATTATGGTTCTCATGTAGTATTCAGTTCTCTAAACTTTTTATATTTATGGAAGCAACATATAATTCCCCTTATGTGAATGGAGTGTTGCTGAATGGTTTTGTTGTCTGACGAAATTTATTTTCTTACTTTGACCAGTTCGAAGAAGACTTTGTTAATCAGACTACGGTCTGACATGGATATCATTGTTTATTTTTTATGCATGCATCACCTATTTTGTTGTGGGGTTTTTTTTTTGGGGGGGGGGAGCTTTTCTTAACACACCTCCAATAATTTTTTTTTGGGGTTGACAGGACAACCACGATGTTACCACATTCTTATGTAAATTGAACTTAACTCAGATTTTGGACGGAATTTGGTTCTTCAAGTTTGCCTGTTAACATGTATAAAAAATGCTTTTAGCAATTTGTTTGTTTGTTCAAACACTTGTTTTGCTCATGGGCGTGCAGAATATTTTCAAAATAAGTTGGTAGACACAATACGTTTCATGGAGATTCTTAGCTTGAAAGACAGTATTGAGAAGGATACCTTCTTTCGTAAGCTTCCAACTTTAGCAGAGCAACTGCCTAGCCAGATTGTGTTGAAGAAGGTGCATCTCTTTGGATCATAAAATTTCGATCTCCTATATGGGATGTTTTAAATCTATTTACATATTCTATCCTGTTTTTATGACTTGTTATTTTTTTTCCAGTTACTACCTTTGTTAGCTTCCGCTCTTGAATTTGGTTCAGCTGCTGCCCCGGCTTTGACAGCATTGTTGAAATTGTGTTCCTGGCTTTCAGTTGAGGAGTTCAGTGTCAAGGTGAGCAATCCTTTCTTCATCTTCATGTTTTATTGTTTCCTTTCATTTACATAAATATTTTTATCTTTTACATTTAATTAGGATTGTTTCATGCTTGTATTGAGTTTCTGGTTTAAATATATAGGTGATTCCAACCATTGTAAAACTCTTTGCCTCCAATGACCGAGCTATTCGAGTTGCTCTTCTTCAACATATTGATCAATTTGGTGAGTCCTTATCGGCACAGGTTGTTGATGAGCAGGTAAATGTTTTGGATGGAATGATTTCAATTTCTAAGCCCTTTATTTTGGTTAATCTTGATTGTTTTTCCTTCATACAAAGATATCTTGGTAACAAATGGAAGATTTGATATTTTATTTTGACACTTTAATCAGGTTTACCCTCATGTTGCTACTGGGTTCTCTGACACATCTGCTTTTCTGAGGGAACTGACACTTAAGGCCATGCTTATATTAGCTCCTAAGGTATGAGAATTATGAGAATGCAGCAAATATGAAGTTTGTCATGGCAATTAATTCATGATATTGGTCTTTCAGTGTATCTGTAGCATGTGACCTAGTTTCACGATAAAGTGGTCGCTTCTGTAAGTAAATTTGATGAAATCTATAATTTGAAGCATGAAATTTTGCAATGTCAATTTAAGTAGCATTTCTTTAATTATTAAGATAGTGAAATGACTAATTTGGGAAGGTTTTAGGTTTATTGCAATTTTGTATATCTTCATGTGGTGATACCCCTACGGTAATGGATGATTTGAGAGTAGGCAACATGCTAGGTGTGTTATCTGAGTTTACCTACATGTCGTCTTTTCTTTTCAAGTGTAAGCAGTTTCTGTCAGATCACTTAAGAAAGAGCATTGCATAGCTGTTGTTTCTCCTTGGTATTGGATAGTGCGTTCTTCAATATTGATGTGAAGATAACGTTTTTATTGAAGCTCAGATGATTTGACTGGGTTGAATTGGCCAAAGTTTAATGCCATTTCATGAGTGATGTGCTTGTTAGAGAGTGAGATGGGTCAGGATCAAGTGAATGTTTCAGGTTCATTGTCACTGACCTCATGATTCAACGGCTTATAATTGCCATTTTCTCCAAATGGTCACAGATTTCGATTAGCTATTAATATCACTTTTGTTCTTAGAGTCTGCTTCCTTTAGTTTTTGTCGTTCCCTTTTTCTTACTACTGTGTTTAATTTTTCCCCCCTTCTATTTGATGAATACTCTGGAAGACTGCTTATCTTTGAGTAATGTGTAAACGATTTGTTTGTTTCATTATTGCAGCTCTCTCAAAGGACCATCTCAGGTTCATTATTGAAATACCTGTCCAAATTACAGGTATTGCTTGAGCCTCTTCAGTGTGGGATTGTCTTTTTGCTTATGCTGCTGATTTACAAAGCTTGAATTTATTTTGGTTATGATTTTGATCTCTCATCTTACTGTCAAAATTGACTTTCCACTTTTTGCTAGTCTTGATTGGGTTGATTTGTAAACTTATTTGTTATTTGCTGTATCTAAGAAACCTGGCATTATTTTTTGCAGGTTGATGAAGAACCAGCAATTCGAACAAATACGACCATCTTGCTTGGAAATATTGCAAGCTACCTAAATGAAGGGGTATGGTCCAAGTGATGCCTGCGATGCACTAGTTTCATATCTTGTGCTATATTTCATTCTGTTTATGTTGATTTGGTGATTCAACTGATGCCTTTTGGCGCTATGTATGCAGACAAGAAAGAGAGTTTTAATTAATGCATTTACAGTCCGTGCTTTACGGGATACTTTTCCCCCTGCTAGAGGAGCAGGTATTATTTGACTTTTCTATTACTTTTTTTGTTGTCCATTGTGCCTTTTTTTTGTCATTGATGTTAAGATGGCATTTCAGCTTTGACTGCTATTTTTCAAGTTTACTTTTTCTGTTTTTGCTTGAGTCATTCTTTTCGCAGCCTCTCAATGTTCTATTGTTCAGGCATAATGGCTTTAAGTGCCACCAGCTCCTATTATGATATACCTGAAATTGCAACCCGGATACTTCCTAACGTTGTAGTACTTACAATTGATCCTGACAGGTAATCTCAAGCTGATGGTTTTTGTTTAGTTGTAAAGTGATTTGCCTGCCAGTTCAATCACTTTTGTTTGGTTGACTCGTATCTACATCTTCATCAAATCGCTACTGCTTACCCCCCCTAAAAAGTTACCATATTAGGATTTCAAACATTTGTATTTCTCCAATGTCTTTTCTTTCTTTTATCTTCTTTTTTCTTTTTTGGCTTCTTTGATGGGTTAAACTTTAGGCAAAGATTCTTATTATTCTACTGTCTATCCTCTTCATTTCTTGAATAAGTGGTGACATTATTGTCATGGCTCAAACAGTGATGTTCGATCCAAAGCATTTCAAGCCGTTGATCAATTTCTGCAGATAGTGAAGCAATGTTATGATAAGGTATTTTCTGAAAATTCTTTTGGCTTTAGCTTGCATAAAATAGATAATTCTTTTAGGTGCATGCATTTCTCCATGTGCAGTATAAATTATTTTTCTTGAACTTGATTTCCAATTTCATATTATTATTTTATATTCTTTATTTGTTATCCCTGATTAAGTTTTATAGAGTAGGAATACTCTATTTGATCATTTTATGGTTTACAACTTTAGAACTCAAGTTGTTTATTTATTTTGTTGTGTGCTAAAAACACAATTAATTAGCTACTCGTTGTTACAGTAGCTCTCCTGATGCCTACACCTTTTTATAGAATAACAAAAATTGTGATCTCCTACAACATACAATAATGGTGCATTTATTTCAGCTTTCACATTTTCATTGGTCTTGATTATTGTAGAAGTTTCAAAAACCAAATGAAATATGCGGAAATTATCAGTTTGACAAGCATTGCCTAGTTCAGAGTAATATGAGATAAAATTGGAGAAGGGCCTACAATCTGAGAAGTGGCCCATTTTATGTGGTTTGTCTGTTTTGAGTTGCACAGATAACCCATGTTTCAGATGATTGTTTTTAATAGTTATCATTTGTTTCTGCCTTATTTTGGTTAACTGTGATGTTTGTTTTCTTATATGTTGTATTATAGTCGAATACAGCAGATACTACCAGAGCCGTTGGCATGGGAATTTCATCAGCTCCAGGAAATGCTAGTTTGCTTGGGTAAGTCAGTCTGAATTTCATGGTCAGACAGCTGCTTGTTCTCACTCATTCACCCACTCTTGCCTATTTTCATGTTAATCAATGTGTGCCTTAATTTTTAACTCCTGATTTTTGATGAATAACGCATGATAAAATCATGCAATAGGAGAGTTTGTCTAAATATGTGATGTATAAAGCTGCAAGTAGATGGTACAGATTACATATTATAATTTTGTTCTATTATACTTGCTTTTGGTGCTTGCATGCCTGGGAAAGGTGCTTAATTAGATACATAATATAATTTTAAGAAAATTGTTACAAGAAAGAGGATATGTTTCTATGCAGATGGGCTATGAGCTCCTTGACCCTGAAGGGAAAACCTTCTGACCATGCTCCAGTTGCTTCTGCAAGTAGCAGCACACTTACACCAACATCTTCCAATGCCAGTTCAGGTATGGCTAATGATCATTCTCTTCGTTGTTAAATTTGATTTATTAATGCATTTTCCTCTGGTTCTCTGAAATTAAATTTGATTTATTAATGCATTTTCCTCTGGTTCTCTGAATGTAAATATGTTTTAGGGCTGATGACCTGCCCTCCATTAACATGCCCCCTTGTGGCCTGCTTCTGAATTAAAATTTTGGTTATTAGTCTTGTTTGCACTATTGATTGTTTTCTGCCCTGCAAGATTCGTCATTGAAATGTCATTTTGTCTATAATATTATGTAGGATCTTGTTTACTTGATATTAAAGCTTTCAATTTTTTCTGGGGTGGAACTTGTGAGAGGTGAAAGATAATATTGTTCTTAGCAGGTTTTGCTTATGATGATTGCTGTATGAAGAAAAACTTGAACTTTTTTCAGTCCTGTATCCCGTAACCTGAAAATCTTGCTCCTCATTTCCTTTGCCCTTGGGACAGGGCTAGACCTTATATGTTTTTGATCCAATGTGGCTTTATTTCATTTCCTTTTTGTTTCAATGTCTTAATTCTATCGATGCATATATCCAAGTTAACCTGTGGATTTCCCTTTTCTATTATCTGGTAATCTAGCTGTGGACGCTACATCAACAGCGCCAGTCCGTGTAAGATCTACCTCTGATTTGGCTGAAATTGCTGCCCCTGCATCCCCTACATCAACAGATGGTTGGGGAGACCTGGAGAATGGAATTGAAGAGCATGAAAATGACAAGGATGGTTGGGATGATTTGGAACCACTTGAAGAGCCAAAACCTTCTCCAGCCCTTGCAAACATTCAAGCAGCTCAAAGGCGGCCAGTCTCTCAACCTGTTTCACATACAAAACATGGTATTTTATATTTTTATGGGTTGGGATTGCGATGGCTGCAAGTTAATGCTTCTATGTTTCAAATGTTGATTCAAGTTATATACTTGAGAGTACGCTTGACCATAAGAGATACAGAAGTTTAAGTGTATCTTGGTAACTGATTTGTTTTGAAGTATGTGCATTTAAGGTTTGCGGTGAATGATTGGTCTGACTTCATCTTGCAAAGCATTCGCCTAAGTTTTGGCGTTTGCTTGGATGGTACTTAATTGGATTGTTTTATATTTTCTTCACTGTTGATCGGTTTACCATAATACCTTATCACTTATTTCAGTCTACTTTAATTTATGAAATGGCGATCACATTCTTTAAGCAAAAAGTATAACTGATATGTGAGAATAGGAATAGTAAGGGTAATTAGGTGAATAATAAGGGAAGGGGTAGTTTAAGAATATATTGATATGTGGGAATAGGAATAGTAGGGGTAATTAGATGAATGATAAGGAAAGGGATCCTCCCGACAAGCCCTTTCCTTATTATTTATCTAACTACCCTTACAATTCCTATTCCCACATACAGGTTATGTCTTGTATTTAGTTTTTGCTAAAGGTGCTACAAGGCACGTTGTCATGCCCTTTGCTCTTGTACCCATCTGGATATTTTAACTGAAGTTTTTTCTTTTGTACCCAGCCTCAATTATGCGACCAAAAAGTGCAACAAAGTTGAGCAAGGATGGGGATGATGATTCATGGGGTTCGATTGCAGCGCCTGCTCTTAAAACACCAAATCCTTCAAACGTCAAATCAATTGCTACCGATGATGATGATGATCCCTGGGCGGCCATTGCTGCACCGGCACCCACTACTAAAGCGAAGCCCTTGTCAGCTAGCAGAGGTCGGGGGGTTAAACCTAACGCTCCAAAATTAGGTGCTCAGAGAATAAACCGGACATCATCTGGGATGTAAAACGAGTGCCAGAGAAAAGGAACGAGTAAAGATTATGTGGGTGTTGCTCTATTTCTTCTGGTGGCTGGTATTCATAGTAAAATACAAAAATCTATGTGCTGAAGATATACCAATTACATTGGTACATGTGTCATTGACATGATTTGTAATATTATTTTTTGATATGTCATGGTTTTTGTTCGTAGGGGGACTTTTTATGGCAGATCCTGTTTCAATACGAGATATTATGCTTGCTAGATGTCAATTTTTGTGTAAAGTAATTAGTTCCATTTTTCATTATAGGATAATTACTGGCTGTTTGCATCAACCAAATTGTATTTTTCATGGTGAGCAATGTTTGCATGTAACTTCTATGCTGGATATGCATGTAACTAAGCTTTCTTGCGTCAGGACAGACCTTTTTTTTTTATATAAAGGACAAACCATTTTAAGAGGTACTAATATAGGATTTCTGGTTTCTGTTCCTTCGTTTTAACTCTCAAATTTGGTGACTTAAGCTAATAGCTCTTTTTTTTGGGCCGACCCGACCTGATCCTATGGGTTTGAACATTGTATGTGACTGGGCTATGACTCTAGGTATCACCTAGAGATCCGCTAACAAGATTGAAGGCAATACGACAATCCAAATCTCTTTTTTTCCCTGCCAAGATTGGCGTCTTTAAGACGATGCTTGTGCTTATAAAAAAAATTAATAATTTATGACCTGCTTGATTTGATTCAATATGGTTTGATTAGGTGAATTATTATTTCATATGTAATATAAAAGGGATTGTATTTTATAATATTGATTCCTTTTAAGTAAATGTCAGGATTATATATTGTCAGGACGTATGAATGAAAATTATTCTTTTTGCTCTTATCTCTTCTGGAGCCTTTCTCCGCTTCACCAGGCGTTCACTATTGACGTCCATAAAATGGATTTTTTTTTATTTCTATGTTAATTTAATATAATGTAGATATTATATTTGATTCTCATGTTCTTAAATAGCATAACTGCATAACAAATAAATTTGTATAATCTATTATATTTCATTACATTCCCACGGATTCTACAACCTAACTGCCATTGCAGTTCTTTTCTCTGCAACGTTTCAGGTAAATTAAAATGATATTTGTATGACTTGCCAATCCTTGATCAGATTCGTGCTTTGCGAATTATGTATGGTGCTTTGGAATTGCTGACGGTTTTTTCATTGCAGAGAGACGCTTTAAAGATGCCTAAAATAATTGGGTAATATTACGGATTGCTGTGAACTAAACAATAAGAATGGGGATTTCCTAAATCCTAGGAGCACAAAAACTAAAGAAGAATGAATTGGAAACTAAAGAGATCCGTCAGAATAAGGAGAATGGGGGCGTGTGCCTGGGGTGGTTCGAGGAGGAAGATGATGATCAGGAATGTAATTGCGCCAGAGCCAATGAGACTTCCAGACAATGTTCATCTCTTCAATAGGGACGCCCTTGGTCTCCGGGAGAAGAAGGTGGATGAAGACGGTCATGATGGCAATGAAGCCCGCAAAGAAGAAGAAGAGACCAAACTTCATGTGGCAGAGCATGGTGAGGAAGGCCTGAGCAATGATGAAGGTGAAGATCATGTTGATGGACACATTGATGGCTTGGCCGGCGGATCTGACGTCCAGGGAGCACAACTCCGTGGGCACCAGCCAACCCAGGGGGCCCCAAGACCAGGCATAGCCCGCCACAAAAGCGCAGATCAAAACTAAGAACACGTCCGCCTCCGCCTTACTCAAGGATCCTTGCCCTGTGGCGCCGTACTTGACGGCCATCAGCACCGCCGCCCCGCACATGCAGAGAATCATCTGGATTCCGCCTTCGAGGAACAACCACCTCCTCCCAACCCTGTCCACGGTGAAGATCGATACGAATGTGGCGCACACATTGACGACGCCGGTGATGACGGCGGACATGAGCGATGCATCGTCCCCAAAGCCGAGAGTCTTGAACAGCACGGGAGCGTAAAACATGATGATGTTAATGCCCGTCATCTGCTGGAAGAGGGGGATGAAGATGCAGAAGGTGAGTTGAGGCCGATACTGGGTCATGGTGATGTTCTTCCACTGGTTGTCCACCTTCTTAGCCGCCTCGCACGCTTCGATCAGATCCTGTAACTCTTGGTCGACGTTCTCCACACCTCTCACCTTCATTAGCATTTGCTTTGCCTCCTCCAGCTTTCCTCTCTCCAGGATGGAGTTCGGGGTGTCCGGCAATACCATGGACCCAACAGTCATGAGCAATGCGGGTACGGCTGCGAGTCCCAGCGATACCCTCCACCCAATCTCGCCTTTCATTTTGTTTGTCCCGTAGTTCACCAAGTTCGCGACCAAAATGCCTACGGTGATGGCTAACTGGAAGCCCATGTTGAGAGCTCCTCTCATCTTGGGCGGCGCCATTTCTGATAAATATACTGGAACTGACTGCATGTGTATGTGTGTGCGTTCATTTAATCACTGGGTCATTGATTGATATTTATCAACCTCAGTCACTAGCTCCTACTGTACTGTACTGTACTGTATTACCTACCTGGTTAGCAAATCCAACCCCCACTCCCAGCAAGATCCGGCCGACAATAAGCATTGTGATGTTAACTGCAAAACCGTTAATGATAGCACCTAGGAGGAAAACAACGCCTCCGATGAACATTGACATCTTCCTTCCGAATGACCTTGTTATTGCCGAGGCAAAGAACGATGACACCAGTGCTGCCAGGTATAGCGAAGAGGTGAACAGGGTCAGCAACTGACTGTCGAATCTGCAGTACATATTTTCTGCTCCTTCCGCCGCCCTGTGCTCTCTTCTGTGAACTTCCGGAAAAAACTTCTCCAAAAAAACGTCCATTGAAGTGACCCCGCCTGCACATATACATACCAATTAATAGTTATTTAAATCGGTGTCTCGATCACACATGTAGATCATGACATGCATAATGTAAATATATATATATATATGCGTATACATACCGGAGATTCCAAGGTCATAGCCAAATATGAGACCTCCCATGGCAGCAACCGTACAAGTCATCAATACAAAGGCGGTGACCCTTCCCTCATACTGTCTCGTAGGACCGTGCACGAAGCCCCCTCCTGCCATATGCTCTCCTCTTTTCTCTCAAAGTATTGCGTGAATCACACACTACACGACCTATGACCTTTTATACGTAGACTTTGAACGGCTACGCAGCAAAATTGCTGCCTTCTCTATCTCTACGGATTATTTTACAAGCTTTGGAGTTATTGTCGCTTTCGAATTATTTTGACTAGCCTCGTCCATTTTTTCTACTGGTTAAAATTCGTCTTCCTCTAACAATCATATTTCTAAACAAGGAAACTAAGTAGAATTTGTCATCTTGTTCGTTATTTCGGAAACTTTGACCGATATATAGAAGTATGGTCAAGTACAAACATTTGCCTTCTTTACGCTGCCAACTAATAAAAATAAAAATTCAGTAAGAGTGCACGTGAAATAAAATGGAAAGTGACTTTGGCATTCACTTAAACACAGCTAGCAAGTAAATACCAATTATCATGACTGTTCAGGGTATAGACTTGTTTCACATCCCACCCTAAAAAGGATAAGGGACAGTAAATATGTCTCGTGTCTCGTCCTTGTTTATTTTTTTAAATATACTAATGGGTTTTCTACAGTTATCTCTTTTCTAGATCAGCGAAAAATAAAATATATGCGTATGGATTGGACGCTGGACATAACTATCATTTTTACCTTGAAATCATAATAAAAAAAATAAGAAACAGTTAAAATGGTTGAAATGTACATTTAATCCTTTAAATTTACGTCAAGAGTTAATTTTATGGGTATGGATTGGACGCTAGACATAGCTATCATTTTTACAGCGAAAGCATAATAAAAAATAAGAAACAATTAAAAATGTTAAAGTGTATATTTAACCCTTTAAATTTACATCAAGTTTTAATTTGGTCATTTATGTTTAAAAAGTACAATTTTAATTATTTAATCTTAACATCATTAGTTTCATTTAACAGAAACAAAAATTTTATTGGTGATACTGCAGCTAAATGATGATAAAACATTATTAGATTTTAAAATATAAAAATTATTAGATTACATAATTAAAATTTAAATATATTTTATCAGTATTTAATTGTAAAATTACTGTTCTAATTTGTTGAGTAAGTGTATTCCGTTGAAAAAAGTTAATGGCATTAAGATAAAAAGATTAAAAGTGTACTATTCAAATTTAATAGACTAAAACGGAACATGATGTTAACTTACAAGACGAAACGTATACTTTAACCATTCAAAAAATAAAATTTGCATCCAATAAGAGTTATGATCATAAATGAATGAAAAAATTAAACATGATTGTAATGTAGAAAATAAACAACTTGAATTTAAGTTCAAAATCCTCAAAATAAAAGAAATTAAATTCATTGATCAACAATTAACATTGCCTAAAGTCTAAATCATATTAATAGTTACATTAAAGTTTTAGATATTTCTAATATTTTATATGATTGATTCAAAGGGCCCATAATGGGGGCATCTAACTACCTCCATGTAATTATCCAGAGTTCAAACATGAGAAAACTGATTAAGTTGGAATAACTCATCTCAAATTGATCCAAACGTTTGGTGGTTATGATAACCTTTTTATATAATTAATATATATTTAAATAATAAATATTGGGGTGAGAACAAAGCCCTTGCTGCATTCTACCCTGGTAATAACTTTGTCCCTTCCCGCTTTTGTCCATTTCCAAATCTTATTGGGATTGGACAATCCCATTGCGAAATGATGAGACCCAAATGAAATGGGAGTGAACATGCACTAGTGCCGATAATGCGGATTAGGCCCAGTCCGTCAAAATTGGCGGGCTGCGGGCTGTAACCCACTTTTTTATTTTTTTTAAAAAAATATATGTTTTATATATATTTTTTACTTTTTTTTATCCCAGTATTTTTTTATAAAGAAAAAAAGTAATATTAAATTTTATTGTTAGGAAATTATTGAACATTTATTCATAGAATTTGAAAGAGAATAGCATAAATATGCAATCTTAAAGAAAAAATTGAATAAAAAAGGAAAAAATTTATTTTTTATTTTTTTTAAAAAAATAAAAAGTTGGCAGGCTGGCTGCGGGTTGGGGTTTTCCAGCTCGCAACCCGCGGGCTGGCCTGCATTCCCAGCTCCATGCACCATACTTTATCGGTGATATCTAAATAAATTTTTTTTAATTAAAAGATTATGTGATACATACTTCCGCTATTTATATGATTTTATTTGGCTAAAGTATACTTTTAGTCATTTAAGTTTGCGTCAGGTTTCAATTTAGTCCTTTAAGTTTAAAAAGTACACTTTCAATCCCTCAAACTTGACACCGTTAGTTTCTCTTAACGGAAATTGCTGATCCATCAAACTTAGCGCTGTTATTTTAAATCTTTTTTATTTTACATAATTTAAAATATTAAATTTATTATATTATTAAATTAAAATTAAAATTTGAGCATGTTTTTTCAACGTTTTATTACACAGTCATCAATTAAATTTGATAAGTCAGCAATTTCCGTTAAGAGAAACTAACGGCGTCAAACCTTTTTGTCTCTTAATTGTTTATTCTTATCTTCTTTTCCAGTACCAATGGCAGATAATGAAGCAGCATTAGCAGCTGGATTCTTGATCATCTCTACCAGCTGCTGTAATGATTCAGGCTGTCCATGCTTTGTAGAAAGCTGCAAAATATGAAATGGTATAGGACTCGGGCACTGACCAATTTGGGAACAAACACAAAACAAATGCAAACCTTTGCCCAAGCATAAACAAGATTGTGAAATTTTGAGATAACTTTGAGCTCCTCATAGGACTCAGGCATCTCTTGTCTTAAGTGTCTGCTTAAAGAACCAAAAAGCACATAGAAGAGGAAAAGATAGTTTTATACAAGTCAGACATCAAGCTTTATTTCCAAGAAAAAATAGATAGAATAAACCATGAGTAATAGAGAATAAATGTGAATCAAACATATATTTATAAATATATGGAATCTTGTCATCATTTCATTTCATTTGTTTAACTAAAATTAACATTATTTTCTTTCCTTTAGAACTGTGAATGAAACCATACTTGAATAAACGTCGTACCCAAAATAGATCCACCAGAGGTAAGCTGATGTGAATAAGGGTAGAAGGTATGGATAGTATCCAAAATTTAAACCCTCTCATCGTAACCAAAATCTTAAAGAAATAACAATTTTAAAAAGGGGGGAAATCATACCCAGCTAGTTAGTACCTCACAGCTTCCAAAATACGAAGACCCAGAATCAAAAGCCGGCTTCGCAAAATGCTGGTCACGAGAGAGCCTCTAGAACAGTAATTGAAATCTATCCCTGTACAGAGCCGCTTTTGCCGATGCTTCCCCATGAATGGGTAAGCTTCCTGTATGCATGGAATTAAAGACATGAGCCACAAAAACATCAAAGCATTCGCCTAACGTTAACCGTAATATCCCAAATTTTGAAAGATTGATTTAAGTATTATAATAATGGGATGTTTTATGAGAGAAATAAATTTTTCTAATGGACTAAAGTTAAGAATGATTAAAGTACAAATTTGAGCAAAATCTAATTGATTAAAACCATGATATAATTATCCCCTCAACCTATATTTTTCTCTCTTCTTGAATCCACTTTATAGGGCCATTGGACAAGCACAAATTTATATCACCCAAGAGCCCAATTTGAACCCAAAATAGGATGAAGAGGACGTGCTTGGGTCTGAAATAAGGAAGAGTTTCTGCATAATTTAACAAAAAAAAAAAGGAAAAGTAAGGGAATTTGTGATGGATTGTCATTGGTGGATTAAAAGCAAAACTTTATGTATTTAACCACCAAAATATCCCTCCATCTGCTGCATTTTCGTTCAGAAAGGAAAGGAAAGGAGAGAGAGAGAGACAAATTGCAGGTTCATCTTCAAGCTCCAAGCGTCGGTTGAGAGAGCCAAGAGAGAGAGAGAGAAGTCTTCAAGCAAAATCACCCCCAAAACCTCATTTCTAGCTCAAAGTACCTTCACAAAACTTGTTCCACTCATCAAGAGCAACGTTTCTATGTTTTTAGTTCTGTGAAAAGAGGAGTTTGGTGCTGCCCAAGAAGTGTAGAGGTTGGAAGAATCAAGAACAAGCTTTAGAAAAGGAAAGAGGTGAGTATGTGCTTTGATTTGAACTAAGTATTTTGGTATTTGGTTAGGTTTTCAGGATTTTCTATTGGCTGCCCTGATTGGTTAAGAGGTGTTCTTGGTATTTTAATGATGTTAAGATCATAGAAATGGCATGATAAATGGTTCATGTATGAT
>JANTPZ010029589.1:767-25762 GCA_025593235.1 Vachellia pachyceras
GACTGGACGTAGGTCTGAAGGACCGAACCAGGATAAATCTGTTTGTTCATTCTCTCCTTCATCTCTCTGTTTCATTGTTTTTAAATCTGTTTTGAAACTAAAATTTTTATATAGACCAATTCACCCCCCTCTTGGTCTTTTCCTGCACTAACACATAATTCATTCCAACTAAACTCTTTACCCAACTGCTTATTTTCTCTCCCTGATGCTGGTGAAAGTAATTCATCAAATGACACTCAGCAAACCATGCCATAAAATTCATAACCAGCATATATTCATTGGGTTTTACATGCACATATATTACATACCCAAAATTAAGCAATATTAGGTTTTTGACCAAAAACCTTTACAAGGGAGAAAATTTTTGATAATTTGTTGGCTTCATGTGAATTAATAGCGCTGCCTACAAAATGGCTAGTCCCAAAGCAGAATATGAGAGATTATATCTCATGTAATAAGGTTGCAACCACTTAATCATTCATTCTACTAGTCTATTTTGTGTATGAACATGAATTTTAAAATGTTTAAATCAATTTCAAGGGACGTGCAATCTTCATTAAGGCTAGTGAGGTAAACTCATTATCACTATCAAGATAATTATTCTTAATCGAATAATCAGGATAATACGCTCTTAACCATATTCATTGAGCAAAGGATCTTGCAAACTTCAGGTTGCAAGAAGATAACAAATAACCATGAGACCATTTAGTTGATGCATCAATTAAAACCGTATGGTAACTAAATGGTTTACTATGTGGATTTATCGTCCCACAAATATATTCCTGTATCCGTTTTAAGAATGTGAGAAGCTCATATTGTATTTAACTTTATGAGAGCCAATAATATCTTCCCCTTGGAACATGCAGCATATGAGAAATAGTGGTATCTATATACACTTCAGGGTATAACCACATTTATTTTCAATCATTTCTCGCATCATCATTGAACCGGGATGGTCTAACCGGTCATGCGAAACATTGAATTCATTGATAAACTTCTGGTTTATCTCATTAAACTGCTGGCCTGTATACAAAACCAGAGATAAATTGGAAGAACTTGAAATGTAAAAAACAAATATATATATATATATAAATAAAATAACAATAACATAAATAAAATTAATCAACCATATATATAATTAATTATACATATACATATATATTTTATAGTATTGTAAGTATAACAATAAATAAATATAACTTCTAACTATATTATAAGGTAGAGAAAATATATGGTATCTGGCCATACGATAACTTTTATTCCCATTTCTGCAAATATTATGAAACTTTATAAGTTTCTTATAAATTGGGTACAATAAAGTGCATTTTCAAAGCATAATTTTGTTCCTTTCGGCAACATATAATATTAGCTCTTCTGGAGCTTTCAATACACACCCAATTTATTAAGTATGCCCATATTTTGCCCTTTTTTGTGTGGTTCTTATCAGTTTTTCTCCACTTCAGGTGGGAATTAGAATCAATACAATTCTGACCACACCAACACCCATGACTGTGGTCATATCCCCTTTCTCGACTATCGCAATTATTATGTTTCACAATATTCACTTCTGGGAATAGAGTCGAGCTTATTGGGCAAATCCATTATTAAACCAATATATCAAACTTTATAAATATAAAGGCATCCATTCATAATGGGCTTTCAAGAGGATAACCAACTTCTGGTAGTCATTCATCTCTTTTAAATTGTTCTAAAGAACAAATGGGTCTTCTATATATGTAGCATATATAATGTTATAGCTACTACCCAAGATTGCATTCTAAACACATATATCAACTGTATGCAATTGAATTTTAAATTACATAATTCTGGTTGAGAATTTAATCAATTCTCTCATCACTATATACACCCATACAACAGTTTATTCCTCTATATTTCAATTTAAATGCTATTTTGCAGAATTCAAGAAATTAAATAATTACAAATTTTAATAATCAAAACAATTCTAAATGCAAATAATTAAATAATATTCTACAATTTGATTAAATAAATCATGCATGGAAAATATAATTAAACTTAACAGATGATCTCAATATAATTTAATCAAATACTTAACTCATGGTAATCAATAACATTAGCAAATAAAGATAGAGTTAAAAGAACTTTATTTAACCTAAAATACTTTTTAGAATATTTTTCAATAAATGATGTAAAAATGAATTAAATCCCAACAAACATTAAATAAAAGAAATATACTTAAATGACATTTATTTTTACATGATAAGTTCCAAATATTAAAAAATTGACTCAAACATTTTGGGAACTCAATTAAATGACCAATAAAATTAAATTATAGCCCAAAATATAAATCTGAGTCAAAATCCATGGTCTAGAAAGAAACAAAGCCCAAAAAACATTGTAAAATAAAATAAAACAGAATACAAGGCTCTGTAATAATGCCCAAAACTAACCAAAAATAAAATAAAACAGAGTTAAATGTTATGCAATAAAGACCAAAACAGGGCCCAAAAATAATTTCCAGAATTTAAAAAAATGAGCAATGCGTTTTTTTAACTGGGCTCATATCCAGCAGCCCAAAACGCAAGCCCAGCAGCCAACAACAAGTTTTTTTTTAATTTTGGGCTGAATGGCAGATGCCCAAAAGTGCTAGCCCAACTTCTAGCGCCATATTGACAAAATTTATCAAACTGGCCCATTTCATCAAGGCCCAAAACGGAAACCCTTTAATTTATTTTCCTTTTTTCAGGAGGTCGGGTAGGTTAACCCGACTCTTCGACCTGGTTCCTTTCCTTCACCTCACAGCCGCCAACCTGTTTTTCCAGGTCTCCTTCTCCGGCGACGATGGGCTCACTTTTCGGCATTCCAGAGGCGTTTCAAAGGCTTCTTTCAGAGTGATTCATGCAGCGATCAATATAGATACATGCATAAACAAATTTAACAGCATGGGTTTTATCCAAAGGTTCTGAGATAAAACCAACACCACGAGCCTTTCTTGTTCCGGCTATAATCCATTGATTCCGGCGAACAATTTCTCAGATTAGCAAATAATGTACAAATAAATTTTTAGATCTCCTCAATGTTCTAAAAAGTATTACATTTTCTTAATATGTTTAAATTTATTACAAAATAAATTTTAAAGGTAATTACAAATCAAAATAATTTTGCAGATTCAACGTCATGAATCGATTCATTATCTTCTAGATTCTTTACTTTTTTTTATTTAATTTTCTAAAACAAATTTCCAGATTTATGAAAAACCACATACATGGGAGACAATTAAATATATACATACTTATAGATCCACATACATATTCATTAAAAAAAACACACATATATATTAACAGATCTGAAAAGTCAGAATATTAGAGAAACACATACCAGATTTATGAGCTCTTTACAATTGAGAAATAAAGCAGTGGAAGAATCAGTCCCTCTCACTATTTCTTTAGATCCAAGATTAATGGTGGGAAAAGAATACCTGACGAATCTGTATCTAATGATGAGGGAGAGCATCGTGCTGATAACGTGTTATAAATTTGATGGATGAGAGAAGGGAGGGATGAGAGGAATAGAGAGAATCTCATAAAATGAAAAGGGAGAAGAATGAAAAGTCTCTATTCATTGTGGTTATGCCTTCTATTTATATGCATAAATTTACATCACGGTAAATCACTATAAAAGATTACATAAGATAATAAGGGGATATAAAATACAATTGGAATAATGGGAGATATGGACATCCACATAATAATATTTATAACACTTTTAATAATGATGTTAAATAATCAACTGAATTATTTTTTATAAATTAACTAACTAGATTTTACCTTTAGGCTTAGAGGAAGTTTTAAGTAAGGTTTTATAACTGCCCTGCCAGATTTTATCAAATTGTATTTTTGAAATCTTCCGTGAAAAGGTCTGGATTTCTAGAATTTTGTGTTGGATTCGGGGATGATAATGTGTGTGTTTGGGAAGTCCGTTGGGAGAAATGAGTTTACAGATTTTAAGGTATTTTACAGATTTCAAGATGGTTTTAATGAATTTCGAGATGGTTTTTACAGATTTCGAGATGGTTTTATCTCAGCTTACGTGCACCGTTTGGAAAACGGTGTTCCCAAACAAGCATAATATGGTTTTCCCAGAGCATGACCATGCCAAACACATTGGAAAGTGTGCCCTTAGTATAGCTATATTCAAAAAGAAATAGTGCTTATTTGAAAGAGTGTTTGGACTCCTCAAATGCATGTTCAACAACGTTTTTTTTGCAAATCCTTCACATATTTACTTTCTAAACTGTAAAAGTATTTCTTTACCGTTTTATCATACTAGTATTTATCACAGCTCAGGGCAAGGCCAATGATGAAAAAAGAATTAGTGATAAATAAAGTATTTGTCACAGCTCATATCGTCAATGATGAAAAATCTTATAAATGATCCTTATGTTTGGGACATGGGACCCTAATGTCCCAAATCTAGTCACGTGTAAATTATGTTTGGGACATGGGACATGGGACATGTGTAAATTATTTGTCTATTTTTCTCCAGGCCATCGATAACCTAGTCTACAAGCCTAAGGCCCACCTATGATTGATATCTCCACCGTTAAACCCACCAAAAACTAAAATTATCTTCTCGAATTGACAGCAGAATCTAATGGAAGTAGCTAGACTTTCGCAGCACAACGCATCACTGTCAATGTTTAAATCTTGGAGGAAGATACGTTTATACTGATCTTATTCAGGCAACATTTTTTTTTCTATGAAATACTCGGGCAACATTTTTGGAGTGTCTAAAAACTCGTTCGATGCTTTTCTGTAAAATGATATAATCTCCTTCACATAATACGTGTTTAGGAATCCGTTGGGAGAGTGATGTTACCCAAGTCGAGGTAAACATATGAGAGAAGTTTTTCTCGATTTATGTGTAACGTGCTTCCCAAATAAGCATATATTTACTCCGGCTTAGGTAAAAACACTTCTCTACCATATTTTCAAATAGGCTCATTTAATATTTAATGGTGTTTAAAATAAAGTTGATTCAATTACAAGAATATTTGTACTTAATAAAAAAAATTTCTCTTATTACCAAAAGAAATCTTCTCTACATCGTATGTTTGACATGGCAAAATAAACTACAAAAGATGAAAATGAAAGTAAAAATGTAACTAAATTACTTAAAATCTCATATAGCATGTTTTAAATAAAACATGGATATTTTTTTATTATTATTTTTGGTAGAATAGATTTATGATATTGTAAGAGTCAGTTGTGATTTATAGAGAATTTTGTGAAACTGGGCAACTTTACATCGCATCAGAGAACTAGGTTTGAGAGTCAAAAGATCATCACCTAGTGTCGATCTATGCAAGGCCGAAAATCAAGAATCCACAACGTTGTCGTCCTCGCTTGGCTCTTGAACTCCGTCTAGAAAGAAATTGTGAATAACATCATCTTCTCTTGCACGATGAGCACACAGTGTGGATGGACTTGTATGAGCAGTACGATAAGGTTAGTGGCTGACGAATTTTCTTCCTACATCGTGAGATCAATCTACTGCGTCAAGGGGGCACGATGGTGTCCAAGTACTACACAAAATTGAAAGAACTTTGGGAGGACCAGTCTACACTCCAAAGCCTACTCGACTATAGTTCAGCAACAGAAATTGATGTAGTTTCTTTTAGGGCTCAACGAAACGTATGCCCTGACTGGAAGTTAGATACTGCTAATGGATCCTTTTCCAAGCATTAATCAAGCATTTGCGATGATATCTTTTAATGAGGCCCAAAGTGCCATTGCTGGTTCCGATAAGGAAGGGTCGGTTGATGGCATTGCCATGGCTACTAAAGGAAGAGGACGTGGGAGAGGCAGAGGTAAGGGAACATCCACCCAAGAATGCTCACACTGTTACAAAAAGGGCCATAACAAAGAGTCCTATTGGCCCTTCCTCTCATAAGAAGGGCCATAACAAGGGTTTCCCTCCTGAGTTCAAGAATAATAAGGGGCGAACTGCTCAAGAAGATGTGGTGAATCAAACTGCAACTGAGGGTTGGAACCATACTGCCAATATGGTCACCCCCAGTTTTACTCAAGAGCAGTAGAACGAGCTGCTCAAATTCTTGAGGAAAGAGGAAGAGTTAACAGCCACGATGTATGCTTTGACTGGGTTATTGACTCAGGAAACAACACACACTAATTAGGTTATTAACTCAGGGACAACAATAGATTTAGTGAGCAATTTATCCCTTTTAGATTACTACACAGCATATAATGAACCAATTGAGACCATCAAAATTCCTAATGGTGATAAAGCGATAGTGACACACATAGGGAGTTTAAAATTTCCTAATGAATTTACTTTGAAGACTTTTTTTTTATCAAAGGCCAAGGCCCAGAGTTATACTATTGATGTGGGAGACAGACTCCCTCCATGTCCTCTTTTACAAGTAAGGCAACTGCATTATGAGCCTCTTACCATATCACTTTCTGCTCACATTGGTTCATCCCAATTTTTGGTAGCCTATCAGTACATATGTTGCCTTCTCTATATGTATGCTTAAACACCACTTGCCAATCTTACTTCATCAGTTCCCTGATTTTACATTCAAGTTGACATCATCCTCTCAGTTCTTTACCAGCATTTAGCTCCTCCACCAAGATTGTTGCATCAGATTCCACTATAATATGTTTGAAACCTAATTCCCAGGCCAGATTCATCCCTTCTGCTATTCCCCATAATTCTGCAGTCCTCACGTTGCATGGCCTCAGCTTTTGAGAGAATCCCCTTAGCCATTCCCCTTGATCACCTCTAATTAATCTACCACATCCAACTCTACCCGAGTCAAACACAGCCCCATCAGTATTCAGTTTGCACCATCCCTGTACTGGCTTCTGCCACTGTATCATATGATTGTCTATCTTCCTTAGACGCTCCATCTTGCCGTCCCACCGCTTCTCATATTATGCCAGGTACTGACCTATTTGCTTTTCTCTTGCGAGAGGGCGCTTGAAAACCGAGTTATGCACCTGCTGATTCCTCCAATACTAAAGGAACCAACACGTTGTTGCAAATTTTTCAGGCCTCCGTTTGTCCTCCTGCTACTTCACTCCATCTATAATGTTCCATTGGATCCAACGCTTCAAGTTAAGCTGATAGAATTGTTCTACACCATTATCACTCACTATTCTCTTCCATACATCCATAGCCAAAGGGTAGTCCTTAATAGCATGCAATGTGTCCTCTCTTCCTTACGACATAGAGGACATATATCAGTGTAACCTCCCTAATTACAAGTCCTTTCTTGGGTAGCAATCCTGTTATGTAACAACTACCACATGAATACCCTAACCTATTCTGGAGCCTTTAGCTTCCATATCTTTGTCCAAATCTCATTCTGTGGGCCACTTCCTTCTCCTCTTAATCATTTTTAAGCCGAAGCTATGGAAAAATCTCCATTTGTTGAGACTTTCCAATTCACCCTATCAGGTTCATCCTCTTGAGCAGGAAGGGACATTTCCTGAATCATAATCCTAATGGCCTCTGGGATGCTGTTCTCTACATTAGTTAGATCCCATTTTCCTTCCTTATCCATAAGCTCATTAACTTTCAAGTGTTTTTCTATACTCCCCCTTTTAGGAACATACTCACTAAGGGACCTTTCTATATCCACCCAGTTATCAGTCCATACATATGTATTCCTTCTACTTCTCACTTCCATTCCAATTTGCTCTTGAACTCTTGGCCACAGCTTCACCAACTCCTTCCATAATTTAGAATCTCCTGATATAGCTTCTAATTTTCCTTCCCGATCTATTGTTCTTCCATACATTCCCATCAATACTCTAACTCATAAGTCATCTGGGGCCTTTTTCATCCTCCACAACTGCTTGCAGAGGAAAGCTTCATTCATTTCTCTTAAAGATCTTATACTGACATCCCCTTCTAATTTTTCCTTACACAAGGTATCCTATGCTATTGCGTGCCATTTCTTGTCCCCACCTTGTTCACCCCAGATAAATCTTCTCATGGTTTTCTTTAGCTCCCCCAATACACTTTGTGGCAGTTTGTCATGCTGCATCGTGTAAAGAGTCATAGGTCCTGTCACTGATCTGACTAAGGTTATTCTTCCCGCTAATGAAAGGCTGCTTGCCTTCCATCCCTTTAGGCATTGCTACACTCTTGCAACAATCCTCTTATACTTCTCCTTCCTTTTCCTTGGATATACAATCTCTGCTCCTAAATAACGTCCCAACTCCTCCACCTCTTTGAAGTGACATTGCCCACAGATCTCTCTTCTTTTCTGTTTCTTCATATTAGGAGAGAAGAAGATTTGTCTTCTCTCTACTAAATTTGTGCCTTGAGATTGCTCCAAACTCATGCAATCAAGATAAAATAGTATCCATTTGCTTAGTATGATCTTGTGCAAATAGAACAAGATCATCTGCAAACATTATGTGCGTCATGAGTGGGCCTTTTCTTCCTACTCTCATGCCCTTCCATTTCTTCTCTTTTAAAACTCTTTCCATGAAGCCCCAACTGATTTTGTCATAAGCTTTCTCCAAATCCACCTTAATCGCCATGTAACCTTTTGCTCCCTGCTTCTTCCTCATCATATGTATCATCTCATTGACAATTGGGGTATTTGGCAAAGCTTATAAGCACCCCAAAAGCACGTTCAACAGTATTTTTTCGTAAAACAAGAAAATCTCCTTTACACATTTACCTCGTAAATGGTAAAAACACTTCTCCACCGCTTTTCCAAACGGATCCAATTATTACATCGTCCTAGATGTTCCTACCTAGTACGAAACTGACCTGATATGGGGATACTACCTTTGCCATAATGCTTTTGAGTCTTTTCACCATTATCTTCGTAAGGGCTTTATACAACACATTACAAAGTGATATTGGTCTCAATTGGGTCATCTTTTCAGGTATCCACTTTTGGGACTAAAGTTATTAGTGTCTTGTTTACCTCTTGTATTTTTCCTGCACAGTTCCACATCTCCTGCATTGCTTTGGTGACACTTTTCCCACAATGTCCCAGTTCCTCTGAAAGAAAATTGTTGGAAATCCATCTGCCCCAGGAGCCTTCATACCTCCTATGGAAAAGATAGCTTCTTTCACTTCCTCATCTTTCAACTAAGCATTAATTTGTCCCCACTCCACAGCATCTATCAGCGACCAGCTATGTCTAGTTAAGCTCCATCCCCTTTGTTCTTGTTCTTCCTTGAACAAAGTTTGGAAATATTTATTGACCAGATACCCTATCTCTTTCTTTCCTTCAACCCAGTTATTGTCTTCATCCTTTAGCATAAGTATTCTTGCTTTCCTTCTTCTTATGTTGGCATTGGCAAAGTACTTTGAAGACTGTTTTTGTATGCACATAGCTTGCAATTTAACCTCATATTTGTGTCACAATTAACAAAGGGACAACACTATATGGTAGCCTTCTTCTCTGATTATTGCTTAATGCAAACCCTTTAGGGTGGCAAGATGAAGGTAACTAGTAGATTGGTTGATGGTTTATATATACTGCAACACGATAGGAAATAAAGATACATTTTTGTTGCTAATTATGTCAATGTGACTGCTGTTAATTCTGTTAATGTAGTTGCAAATAGTGACATGTGGTTGTTACACAATAGACTATGACATGCTCCATTTTCTATGCGTAAACACTTTCATTTTGTGAAGAATGATTGGATACCTCTGAATAAAGGTTGTGTGACATTTGTTTTCAGTCTAAATAGGCTAAGATCCCTTTTTCTCCTTGTTGCATTAAAACTAAAAAGTGTTTTGAATTATTGCATATGGATGTTTGGGGTTCCTATAGGACACCAACCCATTCATGGCATCAATATTTCCTTACAATTGAAAATAGTTAGAAATTTTGTCATTTCAAAATTATGACAATTTTTTGTAGGTATTGTCAATTTATTACTCAAATTTTATTCCTGGGTCTCCTTTTATAACCTCTTAGGGGTAGTTTTGTCATATTGGCAAAATGCTAAAATTTCATATTCTTACTGATACTTTATTCAAGTTACATTTTCGAAATTTCAAAATTGAAATGGAATTTTCATGAGATTTTCCCTTTTTATTATATTAAATCTATTTTTTGTATTAAAATGGACACGCTTATGTGTGTTACATAAAAATTAATTCCTACAATGGTAATCATTGTTTATTTGTTCATGAGTAATATTTTTTTATGGATTTTTTTTATTAGGTCCCATGGGCCCAACACATAAAAAATGGTGGGCTTTGATTGGAAAAATGAGAGTTATTTTAAAACGAGCATATTATTTTTCTCTGATGGAAAACTGTTCTTCGAACACTATAGCTAAGCCATCACTATTTCCTACTTCTAATGAGGAAGATGATCTTCTATTTCGGAGTTGTTAAAAGGTCAAGAATTTTTCTAAGCAATCGGGAACATTATCTAGACAGGATCATTGGCCAAAGTTGGGGGGCAAGCAAAGTACTTATCATGAAGGGGGTACCTCATTCTTAGATAAACTCAAGGGAACCAACGAAAATGAAGATATGGCTGATCGTGAGGATGAAGATATGCTTTCAGATGATTCCTTCTCCGATAAATCTCAAGGTGGAAGGAATGACAAACCAATGTTTACTACTGTGGGAGATCCAAAGAGGAACTTCCCAACCTTTTCTTTCTCAGAAAGCATGAAGAAAAAGCTTTATAAACCATGGAAGTTAACAGTCATCGTAAAACTCCTGGGCAGACAGATTGGTTACAAGACTTTGGTGCAAATATTGCAAGCCATGTGGGCAAAAAAAAGGGGATACTCAATGTTATAAACATTGGGCATGGCTATTTTGTGGTTAAGCTTTCAAATAAGGAAGACTTTCTTCATGCACTAACTGGGGGGCCTTGGATGATTTTTAATCACTACCTAACGGTGCAACCATAAGAGCCAGGCTTCAAAGCTCATAAGGCTTCAATCAGCAACGTAGCAGTTTGGGTAAGAATTCCAAAGCTTCCTATGGAGTACTATGATGAAGAGGCATTGTCTTATATTGGTAATAGGATTGGTAAAACTATCAAAGTGGACATGAACACCTCTTGCCAATTGAGAGGGCATTTTGCTAGAGTTTGTGTCTTGGTAGAGCTGGATAATTAGCTCAAGTCGGGCTTCACTCTAGATGGGGAAGAACACTTTTTAGAGTACGAAAGCCTACATCTCCTATGCATAAGGTGTGGGATTTATGCTCATAGACAGGAAGGATGTCCAGTGCGAAGCTCTAAGAAGAAAAATAGTGATGAGTCAATGGAGGAGAATGTTCAGAAGCAGCATCACAATGAGGCTCAAGTTCTCGTGCAGACGGAACAATGGAAAATAGTGGAAAAACGCCGGCACCGGAAAATTAAAGAGAAGGTGGCGATCTTCCAGCAACGGCTAAAGTGGGGACGCGTTTCAATGTTCTGCAGGACGAGAGCCTAGGTGTTGAGGTTGACAATGATGATGTTCTTGCAGTTTCTCTGAGGAGGTATGGAGAAGAGCAGACTAGCTCTCGTCCGGCGCACAGCCGTTTGGAAGGTAATTAGAGAATGGATATTTTTGAGGTGAAACGTAGTACTAGGGAAAGGACAGGTGAGGGTATTAAAAAAGGGGCTTCTGACAAGATAAGGCAGCAGGGTGGTCAGAGAAGGGCTGAAAAACGTGTGAGGGAAGACATAAGAGCTGATTAATTACTTGAGAAACCCAAGCTGCTTCTGACATTTGGCGAAAAGGAGGTGGGACCCGAGGAAGAATTGTTTGCCGTGGAGAATAATGGATCAGCGACGCGAATTATTCAAACGGCGCCTCTCCATGATTTGGGCCGTGCCAATAGAGGCCCAATGGATCTCAACCCAGGCGATGATTCCAGGCACCACGTTTTGGGTGATGGAGAGAGGCTTTCTGGGCCAAGTGGTGATCTGCCAGCCCAAGATGAGAGTGTCCTCCTTTTTGTTGTGGCTGAGACTCTAGATCCTACGCAGGTTTGAGTATATGGTCAGATCCCTTCCCTTTGCTTTTAATTTTTTATGGATAAAAACCTTCTATTGGAATATTAGAGGAGCTTGTGGTAGATGATTATTGAGAAGTTTAAGAATGTTTATGAGTGGTTCTAAGCCTAGTCTAATTTTCTTATCTGAGACTAAGTGTAGGAACCTTTCTCAGCTTCCTTCCTTTAGTTCGCTGGGCTTTGATGAAGTCAGGTGCATTCCTAGTGAAGGTAGATTAGGTGGTTTAGTTGCTGCTTGGAAGTCTAGCATTATAAATGTTAAAATTATTGAGGAAAATAGGCAATTTTTCCATTGTGAGTGTTCTTTTCCTGGTTTCCATAAGTTTATTATTACTGTTGTTTATGCTATCCCTCACTCAAATTTGAGGCAGGTGTTGTAGGAAAGATTAAAGGTTATGGCTTCAACCATCTCTGCTCCTTGGATTGTTTATGGGGATTTTAATGATATAAGATGCTCTAATGAACGTGTTGGAGGCTCTATGGCTAATTTATCCCGTATGAATGCTTTCAACGATAGAATCATGGCTTGCAATCTTTCTGATTTGGGTGTCGTAGGGCCTAGATTCACTTGTAAAGGGCCTTATCTATCAGGTTGCTCTAGGCTTTATGAAAGGCTTGATAGGGCTTTGGTTAATCCTCCTCTTTTGTCGTGTTTGACTGATTGTTTCCTCAAGGTCCTTCCCAGGACTGAATTTTCTGATCACAATCCTTTGGTTCTTTCCTTGGGATTGAATAGACAGAGGCGCAGTGATACTAGACCTTTCGATTTGAGGCTGTGTGGCTGACTCATAGTAATTTCCAGACTTTTTTATCTGACAATTGGGATGTCCATAGGGATCTTGGCACAAATTTGAATAATCTTTGATCGTCTCTGCCTAGTTGGAACAAAGATGTTTTTGGCTTGGTGGAAACTAGGAAAAGGAATATTATGGCTCGTCTCAATGGTATCCAGACTTCATCTTCGTATCCCTATTCAAGGTTTTTATGTGAGCTTGAAAAGGATTTGCAGCATGAATTAGAGGAGGTTCTTAAGCTGGAAGAAATTAAATGGTTTCAAAAATTGAGAGTAGAATGGATAACTCATGGAGATAGGAATACGAAGTACTACCACTTGAAAACTAATTCTAGAAGAAGGAAAAATAAGATTCGGGCCCTAAGGGGTGCAAACGGGGATTGAATTCACGAGGAGGAAGATGTTAAGAATCTGGTGATGCAGCACTTTCTGAACCTGTTCCAGGCTAAAGAAGGGGAACCTAAGCTTCTTGATTATGTCTCCAAATTCCCCTCTATTAAGCACTCCATCTTAACTCAACTGGGTATTACTCCTAGCGATGAGGAAATTCGTGGTGCGATCTTTGATATGGGGCCTTTTAAAGCGCCGGGTCATGATGGTTCTTCTCCTATATTTTTCCAAAAAAACTAGAGCACTGTTGGCATTGTTGTTTGTAGTTTTGTTAAGGCTACATTTGAGGGCCATATGGATTTAGCAGATGCTAACCACACTTTAATTACTCTCATTCCCAAGCGGGAGAATCCTGAGAGGGTGGAGCACTTCCGTCCTATCTCGTTATGCTCTGTCCATTATAAATGTATTATGAAGATCATTGCCAAGCGTTTGAAGACAATTATGAACGATCTGGTTTCCCCTTTCCAGGCGGGGTTTATCCCGGGCCGCCATATCCAAGATAACATCATTATGGGGCAAGAGATTCTGCATACTATGAACCGATCCAGGGGAAGAAGGGGCTTTATGGCAATAAAAATTGATCTCAAAAAGGCGTATGACAGGGTCAATTGGGACTTCATGAAGTTGATTTTGCAAGAGATAGGCATGGAAGAAAGTTTTATCAATCTGCTGATGAAATGCATTTCTTCTACTTCTTATAATGTTTTATGGAATGGATTTTACTCTGAGTTCTTTTCTCCTAAGAGAGGGCTTCGCCACGGGGATCCTATGTCTCCTTTTCTGTTTGTTCTCTATATGGACAAACTTTCTCATATCATAAATGATGCAGTTAATGCAGGTCAGTGGAAGCCTTTTAATATTTCCTGTAATGGTCATTCTATTTCTCACCTTATGTTTGCAGATGATCTTTTGCTGTTTGGGGATGCCACAGAGAAGCAGATTGGAGTTATGATGTCTTGCCTGGATAGATTCTGCAGGGCCTCAGGAGCAAAGGTAAGTATAGAGAAATCCTCGATTTTCTTCTCTAGAAGAGTCTCTCCTTTTATGAGAAGAAAAATCAAGGAGATCTCGGGCATGAATATATCTACTGAAATCGGGAAATATCTGGGGTTTCCTTTATCTAGAAAAAGGAAACCTTTGGATTCTTTCCAATTCATTGTTGATAGAGTTAAAACTAAATTATTTGCTTGGAAAGCAAATTGTCTCTCTGTTGCAGGAAGAATCACTCTCGCCAAATCAGTTCTTGGTTCTTGTCCTCTCTACGCTATGCAAATGGCCAAAATCCCGATATCCATCTGCAACGAAGTTGAAAGGATGCAGCGTAACTTCATATGGGGTTCTGAGAATAGAAAGGGCTTTCATCCTATGTGTTGGGATATTATCACTCTTCCTAAGTCGCATAGAGGGCTTGGGTTTAGAAGGTTGCAGTCGATGAACCGCGCCTTTGGTGCTAAACTGGCTTGGAATCTGCTTAGGGGATCATCTGGTTTGTGGATAGAAGTTTTACAGAACAAATACATGCTTAGAAGTGAATCTAACCTTTTTAGTGCTAAGCCAGGAGATTCCACCCTTTGGTCCTTTGTTTGCCAGCAGAAAAGTCTCGTTGAGAATGGGATTAAATGGAAGGTGAAGAATGGGAGCATGGTTAATTTCTTTTCTGATGTCTGGTTGATTCCGGGGAGGACAATCAAGAGTATGTGTTCTAGGCCCCTTTCGGAACAGGAAGAAATTTCCAGGGTGGCGGATTGGGTTTCAAATGGTAGATGGGATTTTCACCGTCTAAGTGGCTTGGTTAATGGCGAAGTGATAACCAGTTTAAAGAATGCGATTCCTCCGAAAACTGATGCTGGCGATGACTTTATGACTTGGGATTATACCGCCACGGGAGCTTTCACAACCAAAAGTACATATTTTTCTATTGAATCCTGTCCTCAAAACTCTTATAGTCCTGTTTATAAGCAGATTTGGAAGTGGAGAGGTGCTGAACGAATAAGAATTTTTCTTTGGAAGATCTTCCATAACAGGCTTCCTACAAATGAATGGAGGAGAAAATGGGCAAATGAGTCGCCTCTATGCCCTTTCTGCCACGAGGATGATGGAGATATTCTTCATATGCTTCGGTATTGCCAGTATGCAAAAGATATGTGGTTCCATTCAGTGTTACCTTCTCACCTTTCAAGCTTTTTTCATGCTCTTTGCGTGATTGGATAGCCATGAATCTGAAAAGGGACTTGGGAGTGGGATTGATTTCTAACTGGAACTTATTTTGGGGTGTTGCTTGCTGGCGGCTCTGGTCATGGAGAAATAAGGAAATTTTCGATACGGACTTTTCGAAGCTTGCTGACCCTTTCAGGACTATCCTGTCTTCTTGGAAGCTTTATGTTCAACACGCTGATATTCTCCAGCTGCATATGGATAATGAGACCCTCCAGCTTCAACAATGGTTGCCGCCAGTCAGAGGATGGATTAAGGTCAATGTAGATGGTGCCATAGCTACTTTGTCCCAGAAAGCAGGATGCGGGGGAGTCATAAGGGACCACTTTGGTACCTGGATTGTTGGTTTTGCTAAATCTTTGGGATTTTGTGAACCTCATGTGGCTAAAGAATGGGCAGTGTACAAGGGCCTCCAATTAGCGTTTGATCTTGGCTTCAAATCGATCATTATTGAATCGGATGCTAAGGTATTGGTTGATATGCTTAATTTTGTTTGTGATTCTGCTAATACTAGTCTTTTGTTCTCTGAAATTAGGAAGCTCTTGCAAAGGGATTGGACTGTCGTCATTAAGTACGTTCCTAGGGAGTGCAATCTCTTAGCGAATGCCTTGGCTAAGGAGGCTATCTCCTTCTCTGCAATCTATCATTCATGCCCGCTTCATTTGCAAGCTTTGTGCTCGAATGACTCTTTGGGATCATATCCCCATTTTGTGTAATCTTCTTTTAGTTTGTCTTTGAGCTTCGTGCTCTCTTATTTGTATAAAAAAACGAGCATATTGAGCCCAAAACTGCCGCTGGTTGGTGGGCCAACCCACTACAATTTTTTAGAAAAATACTTCTTTGTTATATTTTCTCTTTGTAAAATATATATATAGGATAAAATTTTTAAAGAGTGGCTCCTTTTGGATAATTTAAAGTTTATTCCTTAACTTTACTTCTTAAACTAGATTTAGGTGGCTCATATTTGCTTATTACGTTAATAAACTCATTTGAAAAGCATATTTGAATTAGATGTTTTATGTTTATAATGTTATGAATAATTTAAATATTACGTATTTTATGGTAAATATTACATATTTGTAATTATCAATTACATATTTCAATAATTTAGGCTTGCGAAAAAAAAAGAATTTAACATATATTCATATACATTATATAAGGAAAAAATTAAAAATAAACTAAAAAAATTAATCGCCAACCTACGATGGCAAGCTCGTGTTGGCTAAAAGCCGAAGATGGCCCCCCAATGCCTCGGCCTGCAATGGGCTGGCCTGTAGCTCATGAATTGACCCATATTACTAGTCTAGTACATGCTTTGCAAAATGTCTAAAATATGTATTGATATTATATAAATAATATAACTTCTAATAAGTTTCATATTATATACATAAACATTAACATACTAATGAAGATATTGATTATGCATTCATTTCCACCGTTTATATCCTTTATTATATCATCCATAAAGAATTCCAACTCACAATCTCACTTAAAAATACCTCAAAAGAGGTGTTTGGACAAAGCCTGACAACCTATCCTGAAATCTAGTGATGCTTGAGGTATACCACATATGAGCAAAACCTTTTCAAAGGTCTTAAAACACAATCACAATCCATATTTTGCATTGGCTGTTTTAACTTTAAATAGTGGACATTGTAATTGCCTAATTAAGAAGACACTTTGAAGCGAAGTAGTATAATTTTCGCATAAGAGAAGGGACAACTTCAACTTTAAGAAGGGTAAATCAATTAATCAATAAATGTAAAAAAGGTATAAAATTCATACCAAGGCACACCACTCAAAATCCTAGAATAATACATTATATTCACCTTTTGAGACTTGAAAAAGGCAAAGAATCACATCCCTTTTCAGTTAGTGCCCCTTGAAACGGAGTAAAGAAATTCAATATTACATTTCACAAAAAAGGCTTATTACTTTTTCTTCTTCCTTTCATTTTTTTTTTTTTGCCCCACAAATTTGCATCTCTTCTACCTCTTTCCCAATAGCGATCACACATTCTTCACAGAGCGTATTCCTCTTAATGCAATTTTTTTTTTTTTTTGCATCAACTGGTAGTTGTCCCAATCAAGTTACAATGGTGGGAATTTGACCTCTGTTCACAAAATCAATCTTGTTCAACTTCAAGCAACACAGGACTTGTTCTGGTAGTTCCTCTGGCTTTTGTGCCTGTCAAAAGCATATAAATATAAAGGCCATTAAAATATATGTTTACTATATCTGTTGTACCATTATTATCATCACATAGCATTTTTTTTCCTTTTAACTCATCACTGATTAAGAGTATCCTATACCAACAGCAAAGATGAATCTCCCTTGGGGAATGATAAAGTGACAGCATTTTCAAATCACTTATTCAAGAGATGTGCGTCTCTACCACTCACGTCAAATTAAGTTGGTATAGAAGTTCTTTTTGTTACCCTTTTGTTTCAGGAGAATGATACTAACTCCCGGTGATTTGCAACTACAATTCTCGTTTTGTAACTTACTCTAGACTTTAATATAAGAGCTGGTTGAGGGTTAAATTTAATCTTAAATAGAAGATATTAATCATCCACCTTGTCTCTTATATGTACTATTTTTCTCTAGACTAATTCATCTTACTTATAAACCGATATATAATCTAATTTATACAAAGATATTTTAAGGAAATCCTGTCACATTTTTATAATTAACTAATTCATCTCATTTCCTTAATCCAGTCAAATTGGTCAACAGTTCTTATATTAAAAACTAAGAGTAGTATCTTCTTCAAAAATGTTGAGACCTAACTGTCATTCTCCCTTTCATTAACTAGCATAATTTGTGTCTAAACCTCTGATATTATACATATAGAATCAGCTTGACCTGTCAACTTCTCATAAGAATTTACATTCTCAATTAGCTTTCTTTCCTGTTGATTCAATTTGGTAAGGATGAATAATCTTGCCTTACTCATTATGGTATATGCTCACATTTGTATCAGATAGCGTCAATTTCATCAACTTGATATCAGAAAGTGTTGATGAGCTTAAAAGTGGTCTGAGAGTGCCTTACCTGGATGGTTAAGCCTACATTAAGTATTCCATTACGTACACGATTTCGCAGCGAATCAAGCCCTTTCCTAGATATGTAGCTAAACCGATGAATATCCAGATCAATCTCAAAATAATTAGGTCCCTGCAATTAATATAGTTGTGGTGGAATGTGAAAAGAACTGTTTTGTATTAATATGAGCTTGATCCTATGATCATAGAAAAGCTTAGATAAACAACACTGTGCTCTCTAAACTAAGGCGTTTTGTTAAACAACTCAACAGAATTTCTTTGGCCTGCATCCACACAAATATATTCACAAGAACAAAGTTATATAATGCATTCAAAGAGAGATAAAAGAAGAAAAGATATTGTGAAAGTAAAACTGGGATGTGGACCCCTTATAAAATTATATTTTATAATACCACTTTCTGAATATACTTATCTGATTTTATCATTTTCAATAGGTTTCACCGGAACAGAAAGAAACCTCAAATATCATTAACTTTGTTTTGAAGTTTAATAACTTTGCCTATATTAAATATACACTCAACAGTATAAAGTCTATAAACTAATAAATAAACGGTAAAATTGTACATTCATGTGAACAATCTAATAATATCGGATAAAAAAAC
This sequence comes from Vachellia pachyceras, assembly GCA_025593235.1. Classification (NCBI taxonomy): domain Eukaryota; kingdom Viridiplantae; phylum Streptophyta; class Magnoliopsida; order Fabales; family Fabaceae; genus Vachellia; species Vachellia pachyceras. The sequence goes on from JANTPZ010029589.1 coordinate 19,844, forward strand.
CCTCTCTCTTTTCCTTTTAAACAGGTCCAATGGAGTAAAAACATAGAGGATCTAATTTGAAATATAACAATGAGGATGGCTAGATTATTAGATTCAAAGGTCACTTTATTATAGCAAAGCATTTGAAATGATAACCAAGTATACAAAAGCATCTAATATCATGATGAGTTAAAAACTTAAAATGTTAAATTCAACTGAGATGACTTTGCTAAGTATGAATATTTCACAATTCCAACAGTCTTTAGTATGAGGATTATACAAGAATTTTATAAGAAAACATTGTTTATGTACCTTAAAGAAAACATGTTGAGGGCGTGAAAGCACTGGCTTGCCATTGTAGGCATTTATAAGCTTCTTCTCTGTTGAACTCAATTGAAGGTCCTCTGAGTTAACCACCTCAGCCAAAATCTTCAATCTTTCCCTATAAGGGACATCAATTTCTTTTGCAAACCCTTTCACCTTCTCCATCTCACCATCTACTAGCCTCTGATACAAATCAATACTGTTATTTAACCAAACAGATACTCAAAATGAAGCGAAATTAATATTTCAGTTTCCATAAGCTAACGAGCACATGCACATCACATATTTAGGAAGTTTCAGCTTAAAGATTTTAAAGTTCTATGGAGTAGCCATGGATGAGAGGGGACCACATACCTTGATACTATCCTGAAAGTGAGAAGAGATATCTTCGTCAAAACTATCAGACACTCTGAAATATAATACAAGGCTCATGCCTTCACCGTCTCCATCACTAAACATGGAAGCCGGATATGTCGGCAACTGATACAAAGACACAATAATTTTATAAGACATTCTTTTAGGGTTTTTTTTTAAAACAGAAAAACAACATTCATAGGCACAGAGGCTTCATTAAAGGACAAGGTACAGTTTATTAGTGTCAAAGGTGAAAATGTATGTAGTTTTGGGTTTGAAAATCAAACCTGTATATTAACAATAAGAAGTGAGGGTACTTTCTCATGCCCTTTTATATAAGGAAGTTCAAGATGTTGAGCAATGTGATTGATCTTCTTTGGGCAAACAAACAAATCCACACCTATTGGTACATAAGCACTACAACTTGGAGCCGGACACTTTTGCTTATCACTGCATAATTAAATTGCATATATAAATCCAAGATTCTGAGGATACAAAATAGTCAAAAAGATATATTTACTACTAGATATGGTGGTTGTAAACATTTAAGTAAAATTTGACAGATAAAATTATCTGACATGCCTGAAAAAATTATTCGCCCGGAGCCTAAACACTGAGGGTGGGATTATAGACCAGGATCCAGGCAATGGCTTGTCTAGAGATGAACGCTGAATTTGAAGCCCTGCTTTGGGATGGTAAAGTAATTTCTCAGAAGCACCTGCCAATCCACTCATATAGTATCACAACACTGAGTAATCTAGATATCTATTTGAAAATTGTATCTAAAATCAATGTTAGGAATCTGAGAAACCCCTTTTTCTTGGGGAAAAAAATTTTCTGTGCTTACGTAATCCGGCCTTTTCATTTCCATCAACCGATTTTCTTGTGACAGAAACCATGATAACTGTTGATTGTGTTATTTGTGATGTTTGAGGACTCGCCAATGAATGATTCATGTCGTTAAAATTGACTGAAGGAATCAGAACGGGCGCGCAAGGCTTTGAGTTCTTTTCTTGAATTTTCTCTCCATTCATACGGTTAGACCCATCTATTTTGAGATAACTTTCGTAGAACTCTTCATATGTATTACACATGGAGTTTCCAAAGCATGATGCACTTTCATATTGGAGTAGCTGAGTATTTGAGACACTCCCCAAAGTATTAGTACTCACAAAAGGAATATCTGCCAGCCACGGAAGTTGAATCAGAAAGATTGTCGCAAATGTAAAATGATTAAGATGCAAATCTACCGATGAAGTATTTTGTCGTAGACATTGAACATCGTAAACTTTTTTTAGATGCAAAAATATACATAACATTTTTAAACGGTGTGAAAATACTATGGATGTTAAGTCAACTACCATTAACCTTTTAGCAAATATGTGGGTCAAGAAAATGGTGCAAAAATGTCATGGCTATTGGAAACTTCATGTGCATTTTTACACCATTTTCTTAACCTACATGTTTGCTAAACGGTCAACCTTAGTTGACTTGATGATCGTGACATTTTTGCACCATTTTGTTAACAACTTCTTGAGTGGGATAGTCAAGTTAAGGATGTTGAAATGAATGTGTGACTATATTAGAATGGATATAATTCGTAATGATCAAATTCGTGGATGAGTTGAAGAGATATCTATTGAGGATAAAATGGTAGAAAATCATTCGAGATGGTTCGGATATGTTGAGAGAGGGCCATTGGAGGCACCAGTAAGAAAGGTTGATCAAACAGTATGGAATCCTTTGCAAAGAGGTAAAGAAAAACCGAAGCACACTCTCAATGAAGTTATAGAAAGATCTTTTGATTAATAATATATACAGATATTTGATCTACGATAGAGCGCAATGACATCACATGTCCCACGTAGCTGACCCCATCTAGTGGGATAAAACTTTGTTATTGTTGTTGGAAAACTTCGTGTATGCTTTTGCACCCAAGGAAAGTTTAAAGTGTTTAGTGCCCCTAGTGGAATACTTGATGGGAAGATTTGCACCTTAGCCCAATCTAAAATAGTAGACACATAAATTAAGGCACATGGATGCATTACCCCCATTCACACTGATGAAATCATCATCTGAATCAGATTCAATCATGCTGACTGAGTCAAACCATGCTTCCCCTTGGCACATTCCTGAAAATCATAGTGTTCATCATGATCATACAAGGTAGCTAGCTATCTCAACCCAAGGAAATCAACCAATTTCTATACCATAACAAAAGTACTATAGAAAACATGGCATATTGCTCACCAAAAGCTCTCTTTGTATCCTATAAGATATATGCCCAAATCATATAGAGGAAGAGGGAGGGAGGGAGAGGATACCGTTTCCATCAATTTGGCTATGACTATGGTATTGCACTTGGGTGAGATGGAATGTCATGTTGGAAACCTCCGACCTCCGGCCCTTGTCAAAGTCCAAGTGAATAAAGTCACCAAGAGAGAAATCGCCAACATGATTTCCAGCATTGCTGAGCCTTTTCATGGGCATCTCAGAAACTCCAGTGGGTATGTTTCCTCGGACGTTGCTGTGTTTTTGCCTGTTTCTCCTATGAGTTTTACCCTTCCTTTTCGATTTTGAGGCACAGCCCCCCATTGATAGTAACTTCTTCACTACTGCTAGCATCAAATTTTTTTTTTTAATGTATAGTGCCAATCCAATTGAAATATCAGGCACTGTACCTCCCAGAGAAGCAAGAACCTGCCAAACATGTCAAGTTGCCAACAAGAAAATTTCCATCAACAGAAGGAAATTCATAAGAATTGATTAAAACAAAGTTAAATGGCTGGATACCAAATCTTCTGTTTCTTGTGACTTTCCCCATTCAATTAGATAATGATTCAAAAAGAAGATTAACATACATGATCCAATATTAGTTGCCCTTAAACTAGCTTCCTCCAAATGAACATGCCAGTGGAAAAACTAATGGGTAAAAGATATTCTGGTTTATACTAGGCTGCTGGATAATCAACTTTCGTGAGCTTCCTTCCCCCATATTTCTCATGAAACATTACCCACGAACACTCTCTCTATCTCTCTCTTCACACACACACACACACACACACACATCCCTATTTCTCAAATCGAGCACGTACCTGTAACTAGAAGAAGCACATTCCAGAGAGAAGCATCGTCTCTTGATCCAAGATCAGTGGTCATTGCTGTACAATACCCTTCATGTTCCTTTACGTCAAGGCCATTTATGTACACCACCAACTATGAAGAAACCCTGGAGGCAATAATGAATTCATTTTAAAAAAACCATAAGTTCTTTAAAAGTGAAGTGATAAAATATGGACACATTGTAATAAAAGCAATGTTGAAAATTCTGAGTTGAACAGCGTCAACGTGTAGGCCCAACTTCAATGATGAATCATATCAGCAATAATAAATAGATGCTTTCCATTTCATACATACATGTATTCGGCTGGCAGAGAATCCTAGTTTTGAACAGTAAAAGAGGGGTGGGGGATCAAACATATGGGGTCAAAACTGGAGAAGATAAAGCTGTTGAAGATTCGTCAACACAGACACATAACAATACTTAAAACAGAATAAGTGGCCCATTCTGGGCTTTAATGTTCTGATCAATGGGAACACAAGCATTATGAGCATCTCAAAATCAGCTGGGTGTATAAAATAATAATGAGACTCCCTTCACAGGCATATAATCAAATACTAAAAATGCATGAACAAAAATTGGACCGCAAGGAAGAGAGAGAGAGAGAGAGAGAGAGAGCAAAAGCGTCTTTCTGATTCATGATGAACACAGAGAGAGAGGAGGGGACCTGAGGGAAAGTTTCAGCATGAATGAGGAACCTCGTTCCCAGAAAGGAACGATTCCTCCTGTGTGACTTGCTCTGTTTTGGCCTATATGGTTTGGTTTTGGAACTGGAAATTCAGGAAAAATATATAAGAAGGAGAAGAAGGAAACGCTTTTGTTCAAATCAGACAGAGATAGAGACAGAACAAAATTATACAAATTCACCAAACTCCGTTGTTTTCGGATCCTACGTAGTTGTCACTTGTTCAAATCTCTCCTATTCAATGCCTCTCCATCTCCATGGCTCTTTTCTATATATCTACCTCTACCGCTAGTGCTTAAATCCTCTGTTTTTGGATTCTCACCGGAAATTACACTCTGTTTTTCCTGAATTCTTTATATTTAAAAATGGGTTAATATCATTTTTAATCTTTTAAATTTGCATTAACTTTTGTTTTAGCCTAATAAATTTTAAATATATAGTTTTATTCTTTATAATTTTATAAAGACTTGCATATTTAACGATTTTAATTATTGTTGTTAAGTTTTAAATTGTGATTTTAATCTTTATACTAAGTGGGTGTTTGAAAATCCGTGGGAGAACGATTTTATGAATTTCAGGGTAATTATGTGAAAGAATTTTATCCCGACGTGTAATGTGATTAGGAATCACTTCCTAAATACACACTAAATAGTAGTATTAACGTAATTAAACTTCAAGTCCTAAGATTAAAATGATAGATTTAATACTTTAGGGATGAATACTAAAATTCCTGCAAAATTTGGGGGTAAAAAATGATATTAACAAAAGGCAAGGAAGCATGAAAATGGATCAGGTCAAGCTAGGTTTGATTAAATAGGCCTAAGTGTGTAATGAAAATATTAAACCTGAACCTAAGTTTAAGCCTGAATGTAGTTTTTTTAGGCTTAGACTTAAGCCTTCGAAATGCCTAGTAAGGCCTAAAGCCTTTTTAGATGTATACATTATATGTAGGCCTCTAAAAGATTTCAAAGTAGACATTAAGCACATTATTGTACACATTTAAAAAAGCCTCAATGTATGCTTTAAACCTATTATATTTATTAGATGTAAGTATTTAATATAAAAATTAAGATTAAAAATAAAAAAGTATTATTTACATCATATAAAAATAATTATATTTATTTTATATATAAATAGGTCGATCTGAAAACTTACAGGTTAGATATAAAAAAATCTGACCTATTTATATAATTAAATCTTTAAATAAATTTTAATCTGACATTTTAAATAAATAGTTCGGCCATCCTAAACTATAAATAGATCAGATTTGATAAGAACATGTACTATTCCCACCTGGAAAGGCAAGATTTTATTGAGTCTGTTCGCATTTTCGCCCTTCATTTCACCGGCAAAATGATTTGCCGTGAGCAGCCTGGCCACGTGGCGTCATGTTAGAGCCTCGAACCTTTGTGTTATGAAACACGTGGGAAATAGATGCCACGATTGGTGGAGGATG
>JANTPZ010029668.1:0-25022 GCA_025593235.1 Vachellia pachyceras
TCATTGATATTACAGAGAGTAAGATTTATGGATTTTATTTAATGTTATTTATTATTTCCCAATTTCATTTTTATGTTTGATATTCATGTATGGAATAGAAAGGAAAACTTTTGAGATACTGATTATTGCAAAAGTTAAGGTGTTATAGTATCTATTCAAGATGTTTTATCACTATGATTTCATGTATGGAATAGTGAAAAATGATATTTAGATGATATATACTCTATGCATACTTGAAAATGATTTTGAGATATCACTTGCAAATTTTTATACTGAGATTTTTGTTACAAACTATTCCAAAATAGTTTTATTATTAGATGTGGTTTGGAAATTGATCCCACACAGGTTTGAGAATTTTTTTAGAAGGCTAAATACATAACACTGGTTGCCAACAACAATTATGTTAGTCCTTGGTGCACCATGGCATGAGTTTTGAGTTTTCAGGCCATTGTAAAACTTTCGGGAACTCCATCTTATAGAGGAGACTCTGCCAAAATTTATATAAGAAACCTAATATTTTGATAATACAGGGCATGTAATTAAGCAATAATCTTGAGGAAAGAGGGTACATATTGTATTATTTTGAAGTTTGGGAAATAGTTTATATTTAAAAATCAAATTTTTAAGGAATATAATGTCTCTTATATTCCGTGTTGGTTATCTCTAAGTTTTAGGATGTGACATTAGACAATATTCACCTTTTGGTGATAGCTAGGAAAATCCACCAAGGCGTCATAACTTTGTTTTAAAAATTTCGTGACCATCATTGCAGGGTGAAGAATAATGATTCATGATTCCTAAAATATCAAATCCTATATGTGGAAATAATAATAATGATGATGATGCGTTATAAACTAACATTTTAGAATGTTCATAAATTATGCTCTTCTATTTGCATGAATTGCTTACCATCGACTTTTTTGGATATTACTTTCTTCATATCTTCTTCGGAAGCATGCTGAAGAAGTTGATTCATTATATCAAGTGCCCATTTGTGCGTCTCCCGCCCTTTTCGTATCTGGGACAATCTCCCTATATATGAATATTAGGGACCCGCACATAGTTCATTAACAAAATGTTTTTAAAAATGATTATGTAAAAGCAATTTATTATTATTTATATATAGAGGTGCTCATCAAATGCTCGGAATATGCATACCAGTACATATAGAAATAGATATTAGCATGCGCATTATTCGGAATATTAAGCCACAAATTTTGTTAGTGTACTTCTTAACATATTATATATATAAGAATAATTTTTACCATCAATTGGACGAAGAAAGCTTGGTAGTTCAAGGAGGCCCCAACTCTTGAAAGCTGAAGGCTGAGCTGCTAGGAGATGAAGTGGAGTCAACCCTTCCTTGTTGGGCGTCATCATCTCTTTCATATGATCTTTACAAAGGTGAACTATTTCAAAGGCCACATCTGCACTTAATAGTTCTTATCAGAAGTACATTAGTATATAATACACTACCTCCTTTCTTATGTTAGCTCCAATAGACTGATTTGGAAAAAAAATAATTAAACTAAATAAATTACTTAAATATAGTATATGTTACATGATCTCTGACATACTTATATGTATAATTAAATTATTTACATATATATATAAGTTTATTTGTTTGACATATTAGTTTAGAGAAAAATGATATATATAAATATTTTAAAATAATTTATTTAACTTTTGCAATATTCCAAAATTAACCAACCGGGCTTTATATTAAAAATTGGCTGAAGTATTAAAGAATGAATGTTAGTTTAGCTTTACCAAAATATCCTTCTGCAATTGCACGATGAAGAATGGTATCGTCTTTGTTGTCCCTTGCACAGTGAACAAAGTTGGCTGAAGAATCTCCAGGGCTTTCCATATAACGACGATGAAGCCAGATAAAAGCTTCTTTCATGCCATAGCGAACCGCCAGGAAAAGGGGTGTTTCGCCGGCGACGTTTCGTTTCTTGATTAAAGAGGCATATTTATAGCTACCACAGATCGTATTGCACATTTCAACATTCCCATTTATTGCAGCTAAGTGTAGAGGAGTGTTCTTGCGGTGATTCTCGGCCCCAAGGACGGCATTCACATTCCGGCCCTCCTCCACATCTCTGGGCACTATATCATCACGTTCTAACAAGTCCACCATGTATTTCACCAAATGCGTTTTCCCGCTTGACACAGCCATGTGTAACACTGTGTCTCCTGTCCCCGTTATATCTTCTGTGCGAATCTCTCTTTCTTGCTCGTACATTTTGCATACTTCTTTCCACCTGCCTGTCCATGCATCACTTCGTAGTTTATTCAATTTGTCTTTCTGGTTGGCAGAGAACCACCTCGTTGTCCCTTGCAATTCAAATAATGGTGTAAATTAGATATACATATGTAGGTTATAATTATGAAAGATGGAGCATTCCGAAATTATTACTTGGTGCTATTAATTAATTTGCAAATTACTAATCACTTTGATTATTGCTAATGCTAATCTTAAAACTATTCTAACATCCACCCCATGTAAGATTGATCTTTATGCAATGGTGTTTGGTTTAGCAGTAAACCGGCTAGACTATGAACTAGGAAATAACCTATATTTGAATCATACCTTGTTCCAAAAGGCTCTCGTTAAGAGGCATCTGAAAGCAGAGTCTCGATCTTAATTAGTTGATTACTCAGACACCTGGTAATATGATTAAAAAAAATCAAAAAAATGGTGGCCAAAGGGCTATAAAAAATTGTTCTCAATATAATGGATCAGCATGTCTTGCATGGGCAGTGAAGTCTATAGTCATCTTCTAAACCAAACTGTAAGCACAAAATATTTTGATTCCCATTTTTGTAATATCCACATTGGTAAACTCTATCTGAAGGCAACTCTATTTTCCTTGTTGTAAATAATTATTTATCCAAAAAATGACTTGAAAACATTAATTAGAAAGCTCGCAATACTTTCCGTTTTGTACATGCACGTCTATACTTTCACGAAAGAAGTCAATCTTGTGAATAAATCAACAATATAGAAATGTAAAAGTCAAGTACATTTGCAAGTCATCATACTTGTCAATTTAAATAATTTTTCAAACCTATATTTTTAAATGACTACTAAATTGATGAATCTCTTCCAGAATTTAAATTTAAATGACGTAAATGAGAACTGTAGTCCATGGTTATGGAGTTGCGGAAGAAAGAGAAGATGAATGAGGAGGAGGAAAATATAACCAAAAATAACAACTAAATAAGTTGATAATAAAGGATCTCAGCCTTACTGAAGAAATAGGAGAACGTGATTGTAACTTCACCTCAGCCAAATCTTAAAGAACCAGAGAGAGTGTGGAGGAGAGGGGGAAGACAAAGAGGCATTATATAGAAAATAAGTAGGCCATGGATCCTGCTTAGGTTCTATGTTCTGTTTCTAGGAAGAAAAAAATTAAAAGAAAAGAAAATGAGAGGGGTAAACATAAAGAGAAGGAAAAACCAGAGATAATGTTATCACTTGTTGTGTTTGGATGAAAGACGGAGAAAAGAAGTTAGTCAAATGTCACAATTCTTTATACACTGATTTATTATATATCATATAATCATTTATGATAAAACTGTATAAAAATAAACATCACAAAAATAAACTTTTCGAATATGGGTTATTCCTATTTATAAGAGACACTCACTGGCTGTGTCCAATTTTTTATTTTTTAAAATTCCCTTCTTGATCAAATTGTCTCAGTAAAAAAGTAACGGAGGGAGTAAGCATTAGCATTAAAAGTCTTGGTGTTAGTCTATTTGTATTAGCGCCAGGAAAACATTTTTGTGATGGAATTAGGAAGTTTTCATAAATGTGTAGCCTGTGAGCTAAAAATACTTCCTATTCCTGAAGGTCTTGGTGTCGGTCCATTTTAAAAACGTACATTTTAATTGAAATATGTACATTATTAAAAAAAAAAGTAAGTGTATTTTTTAATCAAATAAGCAGGTTAGCCCTACTGTGAGCTAATTTAAATGATTTTACGGAGTTTCAAGCATTATATGTAAGAAAAGTTTTGTGTTAACTCACATGAAAATGTTTTTAAGTGTTTTTTTGAGTGTTTTACAAATAAACAATATATCCTTCCCAAAATGAAGCAACAGTTGTAGCTGTTATTATTAATACTACTACTATTAAAATTTTAATTTTCTTAATTTTTAATTAATTTACAGTAAACAATTATAATAAATACATAACAATTATTTTAAGTTTTGTACATTTAAAATTAAAATTATTATTCAATTTATTTTTATTTTCCAATAATATTATATATAAATGTACATATACAAATATATATAAATATATATAATTTATTATGTAACAAAATATAATATATATTTAAATGTATTAGTGTTCTGTTATAATTTTAAATATAATATTATAGAAAGTTGATATGAAGAAATAAAATATGTTATACCTTTTTTTGAATATAATAGGTGTTGTTTACTTTAAAAAAATAAAATTTAACATTTTTGGTAATTGTTGTTAGATTTTCAGGTGATAAATTTGGAAAGTGTCTAAATGCTCTTGAGTGTTTCCCAAATAAGCAATAAATCCTTCCCAGAATTAAGTAGTTGTTTATTATTATTACTACTAGTACTGTTAAATGGGAACACTGACATGGGTTAGTTAGGATGGTCCCAAAGAATTCAAGTGTTGATAATGATGTAGAAGGAGTGAATGCTATGTTCAGGCAAAAAAAAAAAAAAAAAGGAGTGAATGCTATGAGTGTAAATATTTTTGTAGTCCTCGAGAAAGAATGAGATGCATAAAAAAATGTGCAGATGTGCAACGTTGTTGTGTTTAATAAAGAGAGTTGGCAAAACCAAACATACTTCAGTGAAATATGTTAAGGTTGATCCAGTAGGATTACTCTAACAAGATCTACCAGTGTGATAAAGCAAGGCGTGAATCCACATTGGAATATATGCAGATATTCGGTGGTTGACAGCAATTGGGTGCTTGTTTAGGAACTTCGTTCCCTCGACGTTACACGGAAGCAGAAATAAAACCATATCAAAATTCGTAAAAATCATCTTGAAATCCATAAAAAACTATATTGAAATCCGCAAAACCAACTAAAAATCCATAAACTCCTTTCTCTAAACGGAGTTCCCAAACACACACTTGATTGCTTGACAAATCATATTTTTTTGTTAAATACATATATTATGCTATTGAAGATAATTATATTCGAGATACTATCGGGTAACTCTCCCAATGAGGATTTGAATATTGGTTTGTCAAGGATTGACATATTCCGCTAAACCAATAAACCTTTTAAAAATTGATATATAATATTTACATCAAAATTTTTATATTCATCCTATCAAGTTCTTATTCAAGTGTAATCTTGTGTCATATTTTCATGTAAATTTATCATTAAATGATAATATGCTGGTACTCATGCAGCAGTAGAGAATTTCATATTATGGGTGTAATAAATTAAACCTACTATTTTCCTTTAATATATATCATGGTTGCCAACTAAAAATAAAAAGAAAATCTCATCACACGCAGCAGTGGACAACAAAGAATGATAATGTACCCGTTTGAAAATACAGTAGAGAAGTACTTTTACATAAGCTAAAGTAAATATATGAAGGAGATTATCTTATTTTAAAAAAATTATTAAAGGTACATTTACCTTTTTTTTTTTAATTACGAATGACAAACCCAAAAAAATGATGCGATTATCCTTGGAGATGTCAACAGGAGAGATGAATGAAATGAAGACAACGGCTCAGGACAAAACAGATGACATCATGTACTCGACGAGAGCCGCATCACTATTATTTTTTTCATAAAGACATCACTGTAATTATTAATTATCAAAGTCTCCAAGGCATAAACTTGTTTTTATTCTTTTTTTTTTATATAAACTTGTTTTTATTTATTACGTTAAAACTTCTCGTTACAAACTTTTTAGTTATTATTAGATGTTTGAGTGATTAAATATCTTTTTTAAAACCTCTTAATAATTCCCTTTTTCACATTAGGTTGGAGAAGGGCGACCTACTTAATCCTTAATGGGTGCAGCCATACCCCTGACTTTCAGAAAATTATGTATATATTAATAATATGTGATTTATTTTGCACCTATTCATTTACTAATTTTGAACCTACGAAATTTTTGCTCAAATTCTTTTGAAAAGATATTAAGAATAAGTCTTACTTATCTTCTCAAAAAATAGTTTACACCGCTTGAATCAGCATCCTGAATCCGCCACTGGGTTGAGGCACACAAGACAGGAGCCACAGCATAGTATGTGTTTGGCAAACATTTTAAAATCACGGTTTTATAAATGGAGTATATAAACTCCTCCATCAAAATTCAAAATAGCTTTTAACCCTTAAAATTGTAGTTTTGTATGAATCATATGACACTCTCATATGTGCTTGTCCATTGTATTTTTATTTATGTTATTTTGAATCTGAATTTTATTTAGCTTTTAGCTTGATTTAATTTTAGTCACTTGTGACTAACTTTTACATAAATATAATCTCGAAGAACTATGATCTTATTTGTAGATTAAAACTTGCATTCACCGGTTAATGATGCTCAATACTAGTTTTTCACTATTCAATCCTGCTTTTATATTTCTTTTATTTTGTTTTGGTTTTTATATGTCTATTTTAATTTGTGCATATTTTCCTTTAATCATATTTCCATTCCCTCCATTTTAAAAACATACATTCTAATTCAAACCTATACATTATTAAAAATAAGTATGTTTTTTAATCAAATAAACATGTCAGGCCCTATTTCATAAATGTGTAGCCTGTGATCTAATTCAAGTGATTTTTTAGAGTTTTTTGTTTGGAACAATGTTTCCAAAAGCCAAACGCACATTCAATGGTATTTTTTCGTAAAATGAGATAATTTCCGCCACATATTTACCTCGACTTACGTAAAAGTACTTCTCTACCGCGTTCTCAAACAGGCCCAATATGTGAGAGAAGTTTTGTGTTGACTCGAATGAAGATAGTTTCTTAAGTGTTTTTGAGTGTTTTTCTAAATAAGCAATATATCCTTCCCAAAATGAAGTAATTGTCGTTATTAATACTAATGCTACTATTTTTGAATTCTATAGACTTGGGATGAGAACAGCACTGGATTGGTTAGGATGGTACCTGAGGAATTCAAGTCTTGATAATGATCTAGCAGGAGTGAATGCTATGAGTACGACTAAGCGCATTACTCTTTTTTTTATCAACCTCTACCAAAAATATACAATACAAAAGACATTAATTTTAATAAGGAATTAGCTACAGAAATTTTTCCCATGGAATCTCCGATGGAAAATTTCCATCTCTAAAGTAGACACAAAATCGGTCAAAGAAAAACATTCCGAAGGAAATCCATCACTAAATAGCTATTTTTCATTAAAAAATTTTCATTTAGTGACGGAAAATATTAACGACCCTCGTTTTAACAACGAAAAATAGCCGTTTAGCAATAAATCCGTCGAATTTCCATCACTAAATGACATTTTTCTAGTAGTGTTTCAAGGGTTTCATAAATAAGCAATAAATCCTTTGCGGAACGAAGTAGTTGTTTCTCTTTACTACTACTACTACTTTTATTTTTCAATTCTATAGATTTGAGATGGGAACAATAACATGGGTTGGTTGGACGGGACCCGAAGAATTCAAGTGTTGACAGTGATGTGGAAGGAGTGAATGATGAGTGGAAATATTTTTGTAGTCCTCGAGAAAGAATGAGAGGCATAAAAAAATGTGTAGGTGTATAATGTTGTTGTGGTCAGATATGCCAAAATCAAGCATAGCATCAGTGAAGAACTATGATCTTATTTGTAGATATATTAAAACTTGCATTCACCGGATAATTATGCTCAATGCTAATTTTTCATTGTTCAATCCTACTTTTCTATGCCTATTTTAATTTGTGCATATTTTGCTTTAATTATATTTCTATTTCCTCCATTTTAAAAACATACGTTCCAATTCAAACCTATACATTATTAAAAATAACTATTTTTTAATCAAATAAACAGGTCAGGCCCTATTTCATAAATGTGTAGCCGTGAGCTAATTCAAGTGATTTTTCAGAATTTCATATTAACGTATGAGAGGAGTTTTGTGCTGACTTATGTGAAAATATTTTTTGAGTGTTTTCTGAATAAGCAATATATGTTCCCAAAATGAAGTAACAGCAGTTGTTGTTGTTGTTGTTAGTACTGCTATTATTTTTGAATTTATAGACTTGGGATGAGAACAACACTGGATTGTTCAGGATGAATGCTATGAGTAGGATTAAGAGGATTACTTTTTTTTTTTGGAGAATTACCGATAGATTCCAAGCAATGGAATGTGTTACAAAATGGTCCCAAGAGGTTGTTAATGACAAGTCGAGAAGCACAATTTACAAGTGAAACAGCTGCCATTTACAACATTTTTGAGCCATTTTGTAACACATTCCCTTGCTTGAGACCTCTAAGTAATTCTCCCTTTTTTCCCTCAACCTTTACTTAAAATATACAACACAAAAACATTGATTTTAAGATGGAATTAGCTACAGGATTTTTTCTATGGAATTTCCTATGGAAAATTTTCCTCTCTAAATTAGATACGGAATATGTCAAAGGAAAAATTCTGTCAGAATTTTTATATGGCTAATCTCTATGACAAATTCTATCGTAAAATTTATATGAAGTATTTTTAGTGATGGAATTGTTCCTTGATAATTTTTGTGACAAATTCTGTTGTTGAATTCATACAGGGCATCTTTAATCACAAAATTCAACACGAAATTTTTCCGTAATATTTATTTTATTTGTAATAGATTTTATATTAAAAATATTTTTTAAAAACAAAAAATTATGAAATTAATAATCCTACAAACATAGAAAAATTATTTTCCAACCAATATTATAAAATATATAAAATAAAATGTAAATATATATGGCTACTTTTAATTAATATTAGTAAAAATTGAATTTAAATTAAAAATTGGAAAAATATATTTATAAAAAATCCATTCTATATTTGAAATTTAATTTTTTAATTTGAAATTAATTTATAGTAAAAAGTTATAATAAATACATTAAGAATTCTTTTAAGTTGTGTACAATTAAAATTAAAATTATGATTCAATTTATTTTTATTTTCCAATAATATTATATATAAATATATATAAATGTATATAATTTATTATGTAGCAGAATATAATATGTGGTTAGATATATTAATGTTTTGTTATAATTTTAATTATAGCATTATAGAAAGTTGGTATGAAAAAATAAAATATTTTATGCTATTTTTTAAATATATTAGGTGTTATTTACCCTAAAAATAGAATTTAATGTTTTTGGTAGCTGTTATTAAATTTTCGAGTGATAAAATTTGGAAAGTGTCTGAGTGCTTTCGAGAGTTTACTAAATAAGCTTCACTCAAAAAAAAAAAAAAAGAGTTTCCTAAATAAGCAATAAATCCTTTCCAGAACGAAGTGGTTATTTGTCATAACTACTACTCTTATTTTTCAATTCTATAGATTTGAGATGGGAACACTGACATGGGTTGGTTGGGACAGACCCCAAGAATTCAAGTTTTGATAATGATGTGGAAGGAGTGAATGCTATGAGTGGAAATATATTTGTAGTCCTCGTGTAAGAATGAGAGGCATTAAAAAAAAGTGCAGTGTGTAAAGTTGTTGTGGTTAATAAAGAGGGTTGGCAAAACCAAACATAACATTAATGAAATATGTTAATGTTGATCCAGCAGGATTACTCTAACAACATCTACCAGTGTGATAAAGCAAGGTGCAAATCTACATAGGAGGATATGAATATATTTAGTGGTCGACAGCAATTTGAATGCTCGACAAATCATGTTTTTTTTTTATTAAGCATAGGTGTTCTAATGAAGATAATTATATTCGAGATATTATCGGCACCACTAAAAGAATATTATTTAGCGACAGAAAATTTGTTGCTAAATGACTATTTTCCGTGGCTAAAACGAGAGTCGCTAATATTTTCCGTCGCTAAATGGAAATTTTCTGATGAAAAATAGTCATTTAGCGATGAATTTTTCCGTCGCTAAATGACATTTTTTTTGGTAGTGCGGATACCTTCTAACAAAGATTTGAAACTTAATCTGATACACTACGAGAGATTAACACATTCTGTTAGATCAAAAAGTCTTTCAAAAATTGATATATAATATTTACGTCAAATTTTTTATATCCATTCATATATTATACTGTGTCATATCTTTTATATGAATTTATAATTAAATAATAATATATCAGTGCACACCTAGCAGTAGAGAATTTCATACAATGGGTGTAATAAATTAAACCTAACTATTTTCCTTTAAAATCTATATTATGGTTCCCAACCGAAGAAAAAATCCCATCCACATTGGCCAACAAATAATGATAAGAACATGATATGACTTCTGGTGGAGATGTCGACAGGAGAGATGAATGAAATAAAGAGAATGGCTTATGACAAAACAGATGACATCATATAATCGTACGAGAGCTTGACATCACTATTGTAGGGGTTGACATCACTATTATTTTTAGGGGAAATTGAGTCTTAAATCTAAATAAGGAATTTATTTAAGGAATGATCCCATTAATCAAAATATTTATCGAGAGATATCATTGATAACATGGGATCCTATATATTGATAACAGCATACGCTGAGTTGACAACACCCCATGTTATTAATGTGACTTCTTGATAAATATTTTGATCAATGAGACCATTCCTTAAATAAGTTCCTTATTTGAGATCTCAGAATAAATTTCCCTATTTTTAATTACCAAAGTCTCCACGGCATAAACTGTTTTTTATTCTTTTTTTTGTGATATGAACTTGTTTTTATTTATTACGTCAAAGCTTGTCGGTATATACATTTTAGTTATTATTAGATTTTTGAGAGATTAAATTTCTTTTTTAAAACGTCTTAATAATTCCCTTTTCACATTAGGTTGGAGGCGCGCGCGCGCATATATATATATATATATATATAAGACAGGAGCTATGGCACGCTGTGTAATTGACAAACATTTTAAAATTATGGTTTTAGAAATAGAGTTTCCAAACATCTCCCTCAAAATTTAGAATATCTTTTAACTTTTAAAATTATGGTTTTACGAGAATTATACAGGCACTCTCATATGCATTTCCCCATCGTATTTTTATTCATGTTATTTTGAATATGAATTTTATTTAACTTTTAGTTTAATTTAATTTTAGTCACTTGTGACTAGCTTTTTTTTTAAATATTGAAGAACTATGATCTTATTTGTAGATTAAAACTTGCATTCAACGGTAAACTATGCTTAATGCTAATTTTTCATTATTCAACCTTGCTTTTCTATTTCAATTTGTGCACATTTTGCTTTAATTATATTTCCATTTTCTCCATTTTAAAAACATACATTCTAATTCAAACCTATCATTATTAAAAAAAATAAGTATATTTTTTGATTAAATAAACAGGTTAGGCCCTATTTCGTAAATGTGTAGTCTATGAGTTAGTTTAAGTAATTTTACCGAGTTTTATATCAAGATAAGAGAAGTTTTGTGTTAACTTGTATGAAAATATTTTTTTTAGTGCTTTTCAATGTTTTCAAAGTAAGAAAAATATCCTCTCCAAAATGAAGTAATAGTTGTGGTTGTTATTATTAATGCTACTGCTGTTATTTTTGGATTCTATAGACTTGGGATGAAAAAAAAAAAACATTGGATTCGTTGGGATGGACCCGAGGAATTCAAGTCTGGGTAGTGATCTCACAAGGAGTGAATGCTATGGACCCCAAGGAATTCAAAGTGTCGATAATGATGTGGAACAAGTGAATGCTATGAGTGGATATATATTTTGTAGTCTTCGTGTAAGAATGGGAGGCATAGAAATTTTAAAGTACATGGGTTTTTTTACTATTAAAAATAATCATATTCAAAATACTATTAAGTAACTCTTCTAATAGAGATTTAAACTTTAATCTATCATATTATAAGGAACTAAATCATTCCGCTGTACCGACAAATCCTTTTAAAATTGGTATAAAATATTTATATCAAATTTTCATGTCAAATTTTTATTCACATATCATATTGTATCATATTTTTACATAAATTTCTAATTAAATGATAATATATAATCGTATGTACTGATAATATATCAGTACACACGTAGCCTAGAGAATTTCATACAATGGGTGCAATAAATTAAATCTAACTATTTTCCTTTAAAATCTATATTATGGTTCCCAACCAAACAATAATCCCATCCACAGTGGACAACAAATAATGATAATAACATGATATGATTTCTCGTGGAGATGACAACAGGAGAGATGAATGAAATAAAGAGAATGACTTAGGACAAATAAAACATAAATTTTAAGACAGGAGAGATGATCTCCGAAGGAATGAATGCTAGGAGTACAATTAAGAGGATAACTTATTTTCTTTTCTCAATCTGTACTTACAATATACAATACAAAAAAACATTAATTTTAAAATGGTTACGGAATTTTTTTTTTCCATGCTAATTCCATCTTAAAATTTTTCGTGGAATTTCCGATGGAAAATTTTCTCCAAGTTAATTAGACACGAAATCAGTCAAAGAAAAACATTCCGCCACTAATAGAATTTTTCTGTGGCTAATTTTTATGACAAATTTCATCGTTTATTTTATATTAAATATTTTTAGTGTTGAAATTACTGAATTGTTCCGTTGGTAATTTTTGTGACAAATTTTGTCATTGAATTCATACGAGGCATCTCTAATCGCATGGAATTTGTCGGCAATATTTATTTTATTTGAAATAAATTTTATATTAATTTCTTAAAAATAAAAAATTATGAAATTAATAATCATATAAATATATAAAAATGATTTTTCAAATGCTATTTAAAATTTCTGAAAATGAATCTCCCACCAGAAGTACTATTTTTTGTAGAGATATGATTTTTTAAAATAAAATCATGTTTAAAATTTCATAATTTTATTCAATTAAATTTAATTGAGCAATAAATGTGTTGGTTATTAATTTTTTAATATTAAAGTAGAAATGTTAATGTTAAATATATGTTAACATGAGAAGAGAAACGTTGAAATGAAGGTCAGATATGCAGGTGTATAAGGTTGTTGTGGTTAATTAAGAAGGTCAGATATGCCAAAACCAAACATAACATTAGTGAAAAACTATGATTAAAACTTGCATTCACCGGTTAATTATGATCAATGCTAATTTTTCATTGTTCAATCCTGCTTTTCTATGCCTATTTTAAGTTGTGCATATTTTGCTTTAATTATATTTCCATTTCCTCCATTTAAAAAACATACGTTCTAATTCATACCTATACATTATTAAAAATAAGCATATTTTTAAATCAAATAAACAGGTCAGGCACTATTTCATAAATGTGTAGCGTGTGAGTAACTTCAGGTGATTTTTCATAGTTTCATATTATGTGAGAGAAGTTTTATATTGACTTACATTAAAAATATTTTTTTAAGTATACATTTTTTAGTGTTTTTCTATATAAGCAATATATCTTCCCAAAATGAAGTAACAGTTGCTGTTGTTGTTATTAATATTACTGCCTAAATAAGCATTAAATCCTTTCCAGAACGAAATAGTTGTTTATTACTACTACTACTATCATTTTTCAATTCTATAGATTTGAGATGGGAACACTGACATGGGTTGGTTGGGACGGGCCAGAAGAATTCAAGTGTTGATAGTGATGTGGAAGGAGTGAATTCTAGGAGTGAAAATATTTTTGTAGTCATTGAGAAAGAATAAGAGGCATAAAAAATGGGCAGGTGTATACGGTTGTTAGTTGTGGTTAATAAAGAGGGTCGGATATGGCAAAACCAAACATAAAATCAGTGAAATATGTTAAGTTGATCCAGTAGGATTACTCTAACAAGATCTACCAGTGTGATAAAGCAAGGTGAGAATCGTCATTTAGAATATATGCACATATTTAATGGTTGACAGCAACTTGATTGCTTGACAAATCATATGTTTTTTTTTGGTAAGGATAAGTATTCTAGTATTGAAGACAATAATATTGATATACTATCGGGTAACTCTCAACCGGGATTTAAACTTTAGTCTACTATATTATGAGGGAATAACCCATTTCACTAGGCCGACAAGTCTTTTAAAAATTGATATATAATATTTACGTCAAATTTTTTATATTCATCTTGTCAAGTTTTTATTCATATGTGATCTTGTGTCATATTTTTTATATGAATTTATAATTAAATAATAGTATATCAGTACACACCTAGCAGTAGAGAATTTCATACAATGGGTATAACAAATTAAACCTAACTCTTTTCCTTTAAAATCTATATTATGGTTCTAACCAAAGAAAAAATCCCATCCACAGTGGACAACAAATAATGATGACAACATGATATGATTTCTCGTGGAGATATCGACAAGGAGATGCATGAAATGAAGAGAATGGCTTAGGCCCAAAAAGATGACATCATATAATCGGATAAGAGCAGGGTCCTGTGACGATAGCGGATTGACGTCACTATTATTTTTAATTATCAAAGTCTCCATGGCATAAACTTGTTTTTATTCTTTTTCTTTTTTGTGATATGGGATTTGTTTGGCGGGACGTTTGAGTAGTCAAACGCACGTTTAACAATATTTTTTTGTAAAATAAAATAATTTCTTTCATATATTTACCTCGAATTCCGTAAAAGTACTTCTCTACTATGTTCCCAAACGGGGCACATCAACTTGTTCTTATTTGTTATGGCAAAGTTTGTTGATACAAACTTTTTAGTTATTATTAGATTTTTGAGAGAATAAATTTCTTTTTCAAAACCTCTTAATAATTCCCTTTTCACATTAGGTTGGAGACACATAAGACAAGAGCTACCGCATACTTTGTCAAACATTTTAAAATTATGGTTTTAGGAATAGAGTATCTAAACATCTCCATTAAAATTCAGAATAGTTTTTAATCTTTAAAATTATTATTTTATGTGAATCATACAGACACTCTCATATATATTTCCCCATCGTATTTTTATTTACAATATTTTGAATCTGAATTTTATTTAGCTTTTAGTTTAATTTAATTTTAGTCACTTGTGATCAACTTTTTCTTAAACCTTTAAGAACTATTATCTTATTTGTAGATTAAAACTTGCATTCACCGGTTAACTATGCTTAATGCTAATTTTTCATTATTCAATCTTGCTTTTCAATTTTAATTTGCGCATATTTTGCTGTAATTATATTTCCATTTCCTCCTTTTTAAGAACATAGATTCTAATTCAAACCTATGCACATTATTAAAAAATAAGCATATATTTTAATCAAATAAACAGGTTAGGCCCGGTTTTCATGAAAATATTTTTTTAAATGTTTTTTATTTTTTTTTCTAAATAAGCAATATATCTTCCAAAAATGAAGTAACAATTGTTGTTGTTGTTGTTGTCATTAATACTACTGCTGTTATTTTTGAATTCTATACAACATTGGATTGGTTGGATGGACCCCGATGAATTCAAAGTCTTGGTAATGATCTTGAAAGGAGTGAATGCTATGAGTGCGGTAAAGTGTGTGTTTGTGAATTCCGTTAGGAGAAATGAATTTACAGATTTCGAGATATTTTGTGGATTTCAAGATGGTTTTACGGATTTTAAAATGGTTTTTATGGATTTCAAGATAATTATTACAGATTTCAAGATGGTTTTGTCTTGACTTACGTATACCGTTGGGAAAACGGTGTTCCCAAACAAGCACTAAGAGGATTACTTATTTTCTTTTTTCAACCTGAACTTACAATATACAATACAACAAAGATTAATTTTAAGATGATTAGCTATAGAATTTTTTCCATGAACGTCTCTAAATTAGACAGGAATCAGTCAAAGAAAAACATTCCGTCGCTAACATAATTTTTCTATGGCTAACCTTTATGACAAATTCCATCGTTAAATTTATATGAAGTATTTTTAGTGATGGAATTTCGGAATTGCTCCGTTGGTAATTTTTGTGACAAATTCTGTTGTTGAATTCATACATGGCACCTTTAATCACGAAATTCACCGCTGAATTTTCCATAATATTTATTTTATTTGTAATCGATTTTATATTAAAAATATTTTAAAAAAATAAAAAATCATGAAATTAATAATCATATAAATATATAAAAATAAAATAAAATGCAAATATTTAAAATAACAAACGCATATATAAATAAATAAATTGCTACTTTTAATTAATGTTAGTAAAAATAGACTTTAAATTTAAAATTAATGAAAAATATATTTATAAAAAAATCATTCTATATTTAAAATTTAATTTTTAATTTGAAATTAATTTATAGTAAAAAATTATAAAAAATACATTAAGAATTCTTTTAAGTTGTGTACAATTAAAATTAAAATTATGACTCAATTTATTTTATTTTTGAATAATATTATATATATAATAATGTAGAAATATATATAAATGTATATGATTTATTATGTAGTAGAATATAATATATAGTTAAATATATTAATGTTTTGTTATAATTTTAAATATAGTATTATAGAAAGTTGGTATGAAAAAATAAAATATTTTATACTATTTTTTTAATATATTAAGTGTTGTTTATCCTAAAAATAAAATTTAATATTTTTGGTAAATGTTATTAAATTTTCGAGTGATAAAATTTGGAAAGTGTCTGAGTGCTTTAATTTCGAGAGTTTCCTAAATAAGCAATAAATCCTTTTCAGAACGAAGTAGTTGTTTGTCATAACTACTACTCTTGTTTTTCAATTCTATAGAATTGAGATGAGAACACTGACATGGGTTAGTTGAAACGGACCCCAAGAATTCAAGCGTTGATAGTGATGTGGAAGGAGTGAATTCTATGAGTGGAAATATTTTTGCTGTCCTCGAGAAAGAATGAGAGGCATAAAAAATGTGTTGGTGGGTAAGGTTGTTGTGGTTAATAAATTATGTGTTTGAGAATCTATTGGAGAAAGGATTTCACGGATTTTAAGCTGCTTTTTACAGATTTAAAGATGCTTTTTATCTTAACTTACATATACTGTAGAGTAAGAATTTTCCAAACATGCACGAAGAGGGTTGGCAAAACCAAACATAACATCAGTGAAATATGTTAAGGTTGATCCAGCAGGATTACTCTAACAAGATCTACCAGTGTGATAAAGCAAGGTGCAAGTATATGCACATATTCAGTGGTTTACAGCGATTTGAATGCTTGATAAATTATTTTTTGGTTAAGTATATGTTTTCTGCTAATGAAGATAATTACATTCAAGATGCTATCGGGTAACTCTTTCAACAAAGATTTAAATCTTAATCTGACACGATTAACATTTTGCTAAAGCAACCGGTCTTTTAAAAATTGATATATAATATTTATATCAAATTTTTTATATTCATCATATC
Organism: Vachellia pachyceras; assembly: GCA_025593235.1. Lineage (NCBI taxonomy): Eukaryota > Viridiplantae > Streptophyta > Magnoliopsida > Fabales > Fabaceae > Vachellia > Vachellia pachyceras. The sequence goes on from JANTPZ010029668.1 coordinate 17,442, forward strand.
AAGTATTTATTCATAGATGATCTTGTGTCATATTTTTATGTGAATTTATAATTAAATAATAATATATTAGTGCACACGTAGCAGTAGAGAATTTCAAACAATGGGTGTAATAAATTAAACCTAACTATTTTCCTTTAAAATCTATATTATGGTTCCCAACCAAAGAAAAAATCCTATCCACATTGGGCAACAAATAATGATAGGAACATGATATGATTTCTCGTGGAGATGTCGACATGAGAGATGCATGAAATGAAGAGAATGGCTCAAGCCCAAACAGAAGACATCATGTAATCGGACGATAGCGGGGTCCTGTGACGATAGGGGATTGACGTCACTATTATTTTTAATTATCAAAGTCTCCATGGCATAAACTTGTTTTTATTCTTTTTTTTTTGTGATATGAACTTGTTCTTATTTATTACAACAAAGCTTGTTGATGCAAACTTTTTAGTCATTATTAGATTTTTAAGGGATTAAATTTGTTTTCTAAAACCTCTTTATAATTCCGTTTTCACGTTAGGTTGGAGGCACATAAGACAAGAGCAACGTCATACTTTAACAAACATTTTAAAATTTTGGTTTCTGGAATAGAGTATGCAAGCACCTCTATCAAAATTCAGAATAGATTTTAACCTTTAAATTTATTCTTTTGTACGAATCATACAGACAATCTCATATATATATATATATATTTCCCCATCATATTTTTATTTACTATATTTTGAATTTGAAATTTATTTAATTTTTAGTTTAATTTAATTTTAGTCACTTGTGACTAACTTTTTTTTCTTAAACCTTGAAGAACTATGATCTTATTTGTAGATTAAAACTTGCATTCACCGGTTAACCATGCTTAATGCTAATTTTTCATTATTTAACCTTGCTTTTCTATTTCAGTTTGTGCACATTTTGCTTTAATTATATTTCAATTTCCTCCATTTTAAAAACATACATTCTAATTCAAACCTATCATTATTAAAAAAATAAGTATATTTTTTGATCAAATAAACAGGTTAGCCCTGTATCCTATGAGTTAATTTAGGTGATTTTAAGGAGTTTCATATCAATATACAAGAGAAGTTTTATGTTGACTTGCATGAAAATATTTTTTTTGAATGCTTTTCAATGTTTTTCAAAATAAGAAAGATATCCTCTCCAAAATGAAGTAATAGTTGTGGTTGTTAGTATTAATGCTGCTGCTATTATTTTTTGATTCTATAGACTTGTGATGAAAACAACATTGGATTGGTTGGTATATAAGGTTTTTCTTCTATTAAAGATAATCATATTCGAGATATTATTAGGTAACTCCACTAACTGATATTTAAATTTTAGTCTGCCATATTACTAGGGATTAACCTGTTCCACTAGACCGACAAGTCCTTTTAAAATTGATATATAGTATTCACATCAAAATTTTCATACTCATGATGTCAAATTTTTATTCACATATTATATTGTATCATACTTTTATGTGAATTTCTAATTATCTGATAATATATAATCGTGTCTGCTGATAATATATCAGTACACAAGTCGCCTAGAGAATTTCATACGATGGGTGTAATAAATTAAATCTAACTATTTTACTTTAAAATCTGTATCATGGTTCCCAATCAAAAAAAAAAAAAAATCCCATCCACAGTGGACAACAAATAATGATAATAACATGATATGATTTCTCGTACAGATGTCAATAGGAGAGATAAATGAAATAAAGAGAATGGCTTAGGACAAAACATAAAACATAATACTGTGAGTACAATTAAGAGGATAACTCATTTTCTTTTCTCAACTAACCTGTACTTACAATAAACAATATTAAAAAAATTAATTTTGAAAACGGCTACTGAATTTTTTTCCATGCTAGTTCCATCAGAAAATTTTTTTCATGGAACTTCCGATGGAAAACTTTTGTCTCTAAGTTAGACATGAAATCAGCCAAAGGCAAACATTCTGCCGCCAATAGAATTTTTCTGTGGCTAATTTTCATGACAAATTTCATCCTTAATTTTATATGAAATATTTTTAGTGTTGAAATTACAGAATTGTTCCGTTAGTAATTTTTGTGACAAATTCTGTCATTGAATTCATACAAGGCATCTTTAATCATGTATTTCAACATGGAATTTTTCCGCAACATTTATTTTATTTGTAATAAATGTTATATTAATTTTTTTAAAAATAAAAAATTATGAAATTAATTATCATATAAATATATAAAAATTATTTTTCAAATGCTATTCAAAATTTCTGAAAATGTATCAAAAGTACTATTTTTGTAGAGATATGATTTTTTAAAATACTGTCATGTTTAAAATTTTAAAATTTCATAATTTTATTCAATTAAATTTAATTTAGCAATGAATGTGTTGGTTATTAATTTTTAATATTAAATTAGAAATGTTGGTATTAAATATATGTTAATTTTTGAATTATTAATGTCATATTTTGGATTTGAAGAAAAATGTTGAAACAAAGTGATAGATAGAGAATGGTAGATATTAAATATCAAATAAACCTAAAATCAAAATTAAATAACATTATTATGATAAAAAGATAACTAAGAAAAATTTAAGATAATTATTAAAATTTAAAAAGTAAGAATGTATAGGTTGATAGGAAGAAATAGGAAAATTAAAATGAAGAAGAGAGAGGAAGGATGATGAACAACAGTGGAGTAAACAAACGAAATGGAAGAGTGAAGTTTGTACTTATAAGATGTCCGTCCGATTTAGTAGCGGTTTACGTAATGATATTTGTAACAGTTTGTATTTGCAACGATTCTTTTTGAATTTGTAGAGGTTATAGAACCCCTACTAATTTTAAATCAGATTTTTTAAATTTTAAAATTTAAATTTGTAGCAGTTTATGTAACAGTCTTTGTAGCGATTCTTTAAATCAATTTTTTTTAAAAAAAGTCATTTTCAATTATTTTTACCCACATTTTAAAATTTGAAATTTAAATTTGTAGTGGTTCTATAATTTTAAATCAATTTTTTAAAAATTCATTTTCACATATTTACACCTCACATTTTAAAATTTTAAATTCAAATTTGTAGCGATTTACATAATGATAATTGTAGCGGGTTGTATTTGCAGTGGTTTTTTTTTTTAATTTGTAGTGGTTATAGAAAATACTAAACATAAATTAGTTTTTTAAAAATTCATTTTTACATCTTAAATTTGCAGCAGTTTGGCTACATAAAACTGTTGCAAATTAACGTCATTATTTTGGTACCTATTTCTCACCATTTGGTGTCAATGTGACTCTAAATTAGTAGCGTTTTGTTACAATAAAACCACTACTTAGGCTCTCCTAGCATCACTTAGTTGAAACGGTTGCAAAAATGTACTGGTTTGACTTAAAACCCTACAAAAACAATACATTGGTACGTTTTCTAAAATCGAATTGTTGCAAATTGAATTTTTTTTGTAGTGTCTATAGTTATAGTTATGTTCAAAACCAAACTATACGTACACACAAATTTATTTTATTCCCATTTTTGTAATATTCAGAAATGGTAAACTGTATCTGAACCCAACTCCATGTTCCTCTTTGTAAATGAACATTTATCCAACCAATGACTTGAAAACATAAATTATAAACCTCTTAATGTTTCTTCATTTTGTACGTGCACGTATATAGGTTCACGAAGGCAGTCAATCTCGTGAATAAAGCAACAATATAGAAATGTAAAAGTTAAGCACACTTGCAAGTTATCATGTTTTTTTTGTCCTTTTACACGCTTGATCTCCCACCATAAATAGTGGTATTTTTATTAAAAAAAAGAGTTACATACTTTTATGTATTTATCATTTTTTAACTACTTTCAACGGGTTTCTTTGGTCAAATTGTTTCAAGTAAAAAAGGAATAAACAATGGTATTAAAAAGTCTTGAACATTAGTCAATAGGTGAGGTGTGAACTCCAATATATCCATTTGAAAGTAATTTTTATAGAGTTGGAAGAAAAACCTAGATTTTGGAGAATAGGTTTTGGAAGAATAACTTTTACGGATTCCGAGACAAAATCTAAGTTTTGAAAGGTGATTATGTTTGAGAAGTTATTGACTTTCACGGAGTTCGAAGTAAAACTTAGATATGAAAAAGGAGAGAGAAAGAAAGAAAAAGGGGGAAAGATAAAATTTATTATAAAAGAGAATACGATATGATAAGAAAAAATCTTTTTCAAAATATAAGTTTCAAACCTAGATTTTGTTACAAAACTTAGATTTCAAACATATGTTTTGTTATAAAACTTAAGTTTTGAAAAAATATAAATATGTCAACAAAATTTAAATTTTGTAATAAAATCTAGATTTTACAAGTAAACCCAAACGAACCCTCCGGTCTGAGCAGGGGTTGCTTGAGAGGGACCCACAAAATTTAAACCTTCGTAACGGCTGCACATGCGTCGGAAGGAAAAAAATCTAATAACAATAAAAGATAAATAAATGAGAATGGCTTGGCCATACAATTGCAAAAGGACAAAACAGATGACATCATGAAATCGGAGAGAGCTGAGGTCTTGTGGCTGGGATTGGCACTACTATTAGATCTCATGAATTAACTTAATTAGCAGAATAAATTTGTTTTCATTTCTTTGAGAATGATTTTGAGTTTTAAGTTTCAAAATTTTTAAAAATTGAAACTAATTTTTGTTTGTAATTTTTGGTTTTTGATTTTTTTGTTTTTAATTTGAAAAGGGGTTGTGAATTAGAAATGGATAAGGTAAGTTAGATCAACTATTCTACCATCAAATGATGAAAAATAATAAAAATTAAATATAATAAAAAATTTAATAAGTTCACATAAAAGAAAATAATCACTACTAGAAAAATCAGATTTAGCGACGGAATTAGCGATGGAAAAAACAGATTTAGTGACAAAAAAAACAGATTTAGCAACGGAAAAAGTCCGTCACTAAATCCGTAGCTAAAACGAGGATCGCTAAATTTAACGACAGAATTAGCGACGGATTTTTTAGCGACGGAAGTTTTCCCTCGCTAAATCCGTCGCTAATTAGCGACGAAAATATCCGTCGTTAAATTTAACAATTCCGTCACTAAATAGATTATATTTCATCACTAAATTTGATAATTCTATCGCTAAATGGATTATATTACACCGTTAAATTTAACAATTGCATCATTAAATGGGTTATATTACACCATTAAATTTGACAATTCCGTTACTAAATGCTTCACCGATTTTAAATATGAATCAACTGCACATTTACAAAAATATTTAATAATCAAATCTTGTTTAATTACACAATTGACCTAAAAAACAAATTTTAAATAATAATATCAAATACATAGTATTTGTAATCATAAACACACATTCTAATGTATGATTAAATTCTTTAAGTTAATAAAATACAGATAAAAGTTAAAAGCTCCAAACAATATAATCACCATTATCATCAACGTATTCATCTCCTTCATTCTGAACATCCCTCAAAGTCCTTCATTTTCTCCCTCCCTGTCTCCTTCCCCCTTCATTGTTATACATCACTATTTTGATATCCTGATGCCTTGAAAAGAAAAAATTTAGTAAACTACAAAAATGAGACAAGTGTCAACCAACAACATATATTCATCTTCAACAACTTCCCAGAAACAGCATATCCTCCAACAAGTACCCTAACCAGGAAAATGTGTTGCTCTTCAGAAGTGAATGCTAAGGAGCCTATGCAGAACACATTAAGAGGTAAATGATCATCATTATTATTATTTTATAAAATAGAAAACTCACACGTAGACAAAACACTTGGTAACCATCATCAGTAAAAAAAATGATTTTGCGCTACGCTGCCTACCAGTCTCGCTTGAAAGGCTTCATTCATGGAAGGTGAATGACTCCCCTCACCCCTCTCACTTCATTTTATTCTCTGGCCCCACATTAAAAAAAATATCTCTTTTTGGTTTTTGCTTTTTCACCTTTTTCTCAATTTCTTGCTTCCATTGTTTATTTTATGTGTTCTGCTCGCAACCTCACTCATATATATATATAGGGGTTATGGCCAGGACGCCTTCCTCACCCAGCACCAAAGCTTCAAAGCGATCTCTACGAGCAACAAGCCTCATTTTTTTCTCTCTCTCTCTCAGAGAGGGAGAGGTTCTGAGAGAGATCAGCAACCCAGAGGCACCCTCACATAAAACATCTCCTTGAGTAATATTGGTCCAGACTCCAAATAACGCTTTCAGTCTTGGAAGGTTTAAACTAAGAATAGGGAAATTTCTTTTACCTGTACTTAATGCCCTCCAAAGTATTGCCTTCAACTGGTACTAAACCTTCAAGTCCATTGTTCTCCAGAATATTAACATTCAAGTCCTATATATGATCAATCAACCCAAGATGTCAAAGAAACACTTCAAAAAACATAAGTAAGGAGAATATATCTTGATAAAACTGAAATTATCATTATTTATGAATTCAATATATTGTATCCAAATATATTATTGAAGCTTTACTTTTTCTGATTTTATTTTCACAAATACCGAAAATAGGAAAAGGAGCCACTTGAGCATGTTATTTCAGGTTTTTTTACATGATTAAACATTAGTTAAGAGCCAATTATGGGTCTTAAAGACCAAATATAAGTGGAAATCCACCACTATGAATGTGTTCTTAAACTAGAATAGCGCAATCTTCATCTGGAAAAAGAAACAGTATTTTCCTAATATACTAATGTTACAACTTAAAATGTAGCTCTGTACTGACTTTGAAAACTAACTACTCATGGTAACAGCCACTATTATAAATGCAACAGATTATTAAAATACAAAAAGTCAGATTACCATATCCAATGAATCATAAAGAAATGAAATGAACATACCCGATGGAAATTCCTTATTGCGGATGTGTAAATATGGTTATGCTTGCACAACAAAGTAAAAGATATACTGAAAAGGTTTCCATTGTCATAAAGTATGTACAAACACAAGGCAGAAGAATAAAAAAGGGAGAAGTTAACAAGGATGCATGACAGAGTAATAACAAGCTTTTGGAGCATATACTTGTTAAAATACATTCTCCAGAGGTTTTATCCTTCCTTCTTGGCTTCCGAGTTTTCATGTACACCTGCTAAGATATACTTGTCTTGTTAAAAATTGAAGCGTCGAGGACACAAAATGTTCTTAAGCTACTAACAAGCTTAAAGAAGTAGTAATTCATCCCCAAAATGAATCAATTGAAGAGAGGGATATTCAAATATGCTGAAAAACATATTAGAATGATGCATTCAAAATTAAAAAGTAAGAAAAGAAAAAAAGGAACTCCTTCTAACATTGAGATTATCATACATAGTCATTACTTAATTGTTCTTGAGAAACTCATGCCCCCAAGTAAGTATTAACAAGCAACTATACTTGTCAACTATCAAGTTCATGTCTGAAAAATCAGAATCCTACCATAATGCAGAGCATTGTAATTATTTAAACACCTGAGTTAACATTAGCGTATTGAATGCTAAAAAGGAATTGAGATCTAAAGCTTCATTCTTCAGTTTTCTTCATTCCAATGGCTCGAAGCAAAATGAGCAACAGTAACTGACACAACAAATACAGAAACA